>APFE031754374.1:254974-298549 GCA_000404065.3 Pinus taeda
ACTTGATCCCACAAATTGATGACCTCGTGGACCAACTGAAGGGGGAAAAATATTTCAGCAAGATCGATTTGAAGTCAAGATATCACCAGGTACCAATCGAACCCTTCGATGTGTGGAAGACTGCCTTCAAAGCCAAGGAGGGCCTTTTCGAATGGTTGGTTATGCCTTTCGGATTGACGAATGCTTCTGCAAACTTCATGAGGCTAATGGATGACATCTTGCGGACATTCACCAACTCATTTGTAGTGGTATACTTGGATGACATCCTAATCTTCAGCCAGAGCTGGGAAGAGCACCTCCACCACATCTAACAGGTTCTCCAAACACTGCGGCAACACAAGTTATGTGCCAATTTGGAGAAATACACTTTTGGCATGACCCAGGTTCAGTATCTGTGACACATTATTGATGAACAGGGGGTGCATGTGGATCCAGCCAAGATCCAAGTCATTCGGGATTGGCCCTCTCCAACCACTCTAACAGAGCTCCGTAGCCTTCTAGGTCTTTCCAACTTCTACCGCAGGTTCGTGTTGGTATTTTCTCATATCACTTGGCCCTTGAGTCAAGTCACCAAGGGAGGAGCGAAAGCAAATTTTTTTTGGTCTGAATCTCAACAGAAGACATTCACAAAGTTGAAAGATCGCCTCTGCTTAGCACCAACGCTCGCATTGCCTCTATGCTATTGGGGCAGTCCTTACTCAACATAGGCATCCAGTGGCATATCACAGTGAGACACTTTCAGACACAGTCTGGAAGTATCCCACTTATGACAAAGAGATTTATTCCATTGTGCAAGCCTGCCAAAAATGGAAACATTACATTTTGGGGAAGGAAACAGTCATCCGCACATACCACCGACCCCTCTAGTTCATACAGACCAAGGGAAATTGTAGAATGATCACCATCAGAAGTGGTCCACATACCTGTAACAGTTCCATTTGAATATCAAGTATACGAAGGGCAGCACCAATACTATTGCATATTGCCTTAGTCGACCACCGATCATGGCATTAACCACTGTGAAAAATTCTTGTGGGCACGAGACTTCAGATTGGCCACTTCTCTACAAAAGCGACCCAGAATTCGGCCACACATACCAGATACTTTTGGAGGGTCGGCATGTTCTAGATTTTCACCTCCAGGATGCCTTGTTATGCCACCTGGGTCACCTTTGTGTTCCTTCAAGCAAGCGTGCCAAGATGATTTGGGAAGCACACTACAATCGGGCTGCTGGGCATTTCAGGGTCGAGAAAATGGTGGCAGTACTGCAAAAATATTTCTATTGGCTGAATCTTTGACCTGATGTCGGGAAGTACGTCAGATCATGCACTACCTGAGCCATTGTCAAACTGATCATCAAGAAGCAAGGCCTCTATACCCCACTGCCTACCCCTAGTCGACCTTGGGAATCCATCTCCTTGGATTACATGTTAGGCATTCCTCCCACTAAGCATGGAAACGACTGTTTTTTTGTGGTCGTCGATAGGTTCTTGAAGATGGCCATTATGGTTGCCTGCAAGAAGAATACCACAACAGAAGCCACTGATAAACTCTTCTATGAACGAGTGTGGGTACACTTTGGGATGCCACAGTCTATCATCTCAGATACAGCAGGTTCCTCAGTACATTTTGGTCTAGTCTCTGGTCGATGCTGGACACCAAACTCACTAAGTCCACAACCTTCCATCCTCAAACTGATGGCTAAACAGAGGTTGTCAACATGATGACTATACACATTTTGCACATGTACAACTCTAAGAATCCATGCACATGGGACGAGAGCCTCCCCTATGTTCAACATAGCTACAACTATGCTCTCCACAGCTCGACTGGCCACAACCCTTTTCAGGTGGGCTTGGGATTCCAGCTACTATGTCCCGTTGATGTGGCCATTCCATTTGCAGCTACTCACGCATATTTGGCTCATGTCTAGTGTTGGGTCTTGAAAATGTCATTCATTTCCATTACACTTTCACTATTATGTCCAATATATCACCTCCATTTCACTACTATGTCACTACATTCATCCCACTTTCATTATCATTGGGCCACATTTATGTTTTTCCAATATTTATTAATTCTAAGCCTTTTAAGTGAATTTGTGGTTAAAAATTAGAAAATAATGTGCATATGCTTATACCTAACAAGTGGGTTGAGATTGTTGACATGTGTAGGTCAAAAGGAGGCTTCTAAAATACCCTTATGTGGCACTCTAAGTCCAAATTCGAACTTTAGTGGAAATAATCATGGGATCATGAGCATATGTGTCACATCTTCTAATTATGTTGAAACTCTAAGAAGACATGTGTCTTATCAGTTCCTATTTTTATTAATACTCTAGAGGTAGAGGGAGAGATTCATGGACTCTCATTAATGAGATGACTTCTCATCTTTTTGTATAAATAGGAGATCTCTTTTCTTCATTTGTTAGCTTGTGAGTCTTAGTCTTAGCTTGGAATTTGTAGTTCTTCCTTGATGGCTTTTGAAAGCTTTGGAGAGCTTTGTTGTACTTTGTAATTTTGAAGAATTTGAATAAATCTTTGATGTTCTCGACATGGAAGGAGATGTGAAGTAGATGTTATGGAGCACATTAGAATGTAAGGTAAAGTATATTTTATTTTGTAATTTTGCTTTGATTTCATTCATGTATGTCATTTTATTGCTTTCAAGTTTGATAGTTTAGATTTTCCATTCATGCAATTTTAATTCATGTAAGTGTGTTCAACTGGTTGATTGTAGATTAATTTTTATTTACATGTTTTTGCATCAAATAGTGACATGAAATTGGCCTCTCTACTGAATTTGTTTTTTTATCTTTTCAATTTCAGTTATGCTTTGATTTCAGTCTTATTTATTTGTTGTTGTTAGTTAGTTTAAATATAAAAAATTTCATGACATTTGACGTTATCTCCAAAGCCATGGCTTAACCCCGAAAAGCTATGTGGCGAGCTATCGGATTATAAGTGAAGTAATTTGATTTTACTTTCATTTTTGCAATTAGATATCAGGTTCTTCATGTTTTTGACGTTATCTCCAGAGCCATAGCTTAACCCTGAAAAGCTACTTGGCGAGCTATCAGACTATAAGTGAAGTGATTTGATCTTGCTTTCATTAATCTACAAGTAGGTAATTTAGACATCAATTCTTCATGTTATTTGACGTTATCTCCAGAGCCATGGCTTAACCCTGAAAAGCTACTTGGCGAGCTATCGGATTATAAGTGAAGTAAATTGATCTTGCTTTCATTAGTCTGCAAATTTTGGTTTGTTTGAGTGAAATAGTTTAGATTTTATTTCTGTAATTAGATGGGCAGCAGAGACAGTGATTTCATGATCAGTATTTCATCTTTTGTTTGATTTAAGTAGTTTCATATTTACACTTTTGTTCAAGTACTGATTTGATCAATAACATGTTTTGAGATCTTTTGAAGTGCTAAGTTTTGGAAGTTACCATAAGGGACATAAACCTCGTCTTGAAATCTCTATCCATATTTGACCTTTAAAAGTATTTTTAAGACCTTAGAATAGGATTTCCATTTGCATTAGACACTTTAGGAAACCAACAAGAACAAAACCCCAAAAACAACATAAGCTATAAAACAACGAAGTAAGAAAAAGTTTAATTAAGCACATATGGTGCACCACACTTCATCAGTTTACGATACCCAGATTGATAATTTATGTAGAGCAATTTAAGATGTTAAATTGACTAGACATCTAGTCCGAAAAAGATAAGGCAAACATCTTCATTGAGCACATCCAACATATTTGCAAGCAAGTGCATGACATTATGGAGAAATAAAATTCCAAGTACAAGCATCGACATGATCAACATTAGGTGCCACACAAGTTTCAGGTGCGCGACAAAGTCTAGTTGCATTTGCAAAAGGAACTCCTTACCGGAGCCTATCAAAAACTGAGACCACTCCGATATGGTCCTTACACCATTACCAAGGTTGTGGGAGACAATGCATTTGAGCTCAACATTCCCCTATTCCTTAGCCTGCACCTAGTGTTCAATGTGGATTTCCTTCGGCCATACTTTCCACCATTACTAGACACATCCGACATTGCAGAACAGCTCACACCCACAGAGTTAAATCCGGATTGCATGGAACAAGTTGCAACTAATCAGATCATGGACACGTAGATCAATCACACTCGCCAGCAGAATATCCAACTATATTGAGTTGTCAAAGCAGGCCAACTCCTTCACCAGGGCAAGTGGCTCACCAAGGACCAAGTTCAACAAAAGTTTCCTTATCTCATGGAGGAACTCAATGCAATGGGGACCATTGCTTCCTAAGGGGGGAGGAATGATCCAGGTGGATATTGGTGGCCACCCACCAAGTCCACTTGGACCCCCACCATTGTTTCTTTCAGTTTTTCAGTTTCCTTAATTGTAGCACAATTTACTATTTTAGCAGTTTTTTTGGGTCCTGAACTTCCGGAGCCGTTTTGAGGCCCTAAACAACGTTTTTTGGGAAAACTTGGAGCAACATGGGGCCATGGACCAATGTCTCTCTTCCCAAAGTTGTAGTTCTCGGATAGATCTTTCTAACGAGATACTGTGTGTGTCAAACGGAGATCGTATACCAAAGTTACGACCCTGTGAAGTTAATGTACCAATTTACCCAAACGGGGCTCACAGTTTGGCATTTCATCTTCTAGGTTAGGTTTTTTGGATGTTTAGAGTTTTCCATTGTTTCTCAACAATAAATAGGCCTTTGAGCCTCATTGTAACACAATTTAGAGGCATGTAGCCGGCACATCTCTTCTCAGAGCTAAGTTACCATCGCCCTAGCTGGTTTCTTTTCATCTCTTTTTGTAAGCATATTTCATTATTTTACAGTGATGAAATGAAGTATTATTTCCGCTGCATATTTGTATTTATGGTTATCTCTGTAATTTGTTGCATTCCTGTTTAAATCCGGATCATTGGGAGGCACCTTGTAGATGGATATGTCTTATGCATCCATCATAGTATTTGGAGAACTAAGGAAACTTTACGAGGAGGTCCAAATGAAGTATGTGGTGAGTAACAAGGTTGAACTAGAGAATCATCCTCTTTCTGCAGTTGACACTGATCTCGGTTCTTAAATTTTCTATAATGATTTGTGCTTTGAAGATGATAAACAACACTAGATTGAAGGTGAAGTCCAGGAGGAAAAAACACAGGTAGCCGAAGATGATGGGATATGGAACATGCATTTTGATGGTTCTACTAGCAAAAATGGTTCAAGGGAAAGTATCTGGATAATTCCTCCAAATACTACTAGTCAGTTACACTCCTTCAAACTGTACTTTGAATGCACCAACAACATTGCAGAGTATGAGGCTTTGATCATTGGGTTAAATCTGTTGAGAGAAAAAAAAACAAATAGGATTCATGTCTTTGGAGACTCTAAATTGGTTGTGAAGCAAGTCCTAGGTACATATCAAACTAAACATCCAAGGATGAGGGATTATTGAAATGAGGTATGGGATATGTTTGACAATTTATTTTTAGAACATAAAATTTCTGTTGTTTCTAGAGAAGAAAATGCTATAGAAAATTATCTACCTAGTGTTTCTAGTTCTTTTAAAATTACCACTCATCCAAACAAAAGATATGAGATTAATGTAAAGCATAAGCCCTGTATCCCAGACAATGTTAAGCATTGGTAGGTTTTTGAGGACGATCATCAGATTCATAGATTCCTAGAATCCAACGATGAATTTGCAAATACCCTTGTTGATTAGAATGGAGATGGAGAACCAAATTTGAAGGCATAAGCAAATGTTTTATGAATTTTATCGCTGGACAAGAAATTATTTAGCTAAGCAGTAATTTTATTCCCAGATTATTTGGTCGCTCTAAAAAGACTATTTGATAGCAATGATGTAGTTGTATAACATAGGACTCAACCAAGTGATAATGAGTTGGAGGATTACAATTTGGGAACAAAAGAAGATCCTAAGGTAGTTAAGGTTTCGAATTCCTTGAAAACACAACAGAAACAACAATATGCAGAACTTTTAAAAGAGTTTTCAGATGTGTTTTCCTAGAGTATTAATATTTAAAGGTTTATGAGAAGAACATCATTCAACACACTATTCCACTTAGGGAGAATGAGAAGCCTTTCAGATAGAAGTTTAGAAGGATTAATCCAAAGTTGTTAACATTAATAGAAAAGGAAGTTAAGAGATTACTTGTTGCTAAGATTATTATGTCATTAATATTTTCTAATTTGATTGCCCATCTAGTTCTAGTTAGGAAAAAAAGTGGAGGAATCAGACTTTGTGTAGATTTCAGAAATCTGAATAAGTTTTCTTTGAAAGACAACTATCCGCTACCCAAGATGGAATATATATTTCAGAAATTAGTTGGAGCTGAGAGGATTTCAATACTTGATGGTTTTTCTAGATATAACCAAATATTGGTGAATCCAAGAGATCAAGATAAAACAACATTCACTACGCCATGGGGCACATTCATGTACTATAAAATGCCTTTTGGGATGATGAATGCTGAAGGAACATTCCAAAGGGTGGTGGACATAACATTCGCAGAAGAAAAAGATAATTTTGTAGAGTTTTATCTACATGACATAACATTTTTCTCACTATCAACTTTGGATCACCTGAAACATCTCAGACAATTTTTTCTGAAGTGCAGAAAATTCAACATTTCTCTCAATCCAAAGAATTCACACTTTGCTACGAAGGAGGTAATATTATTGGGTCACATAGTTTCAAAAGAGGGAATTAAGATTGATCCAGATAGAGTTGCAACAATCAAAAAGTTATAACTTCCCAAAGTAAAAAGGAAATTCAATCTTTCCTTGGTAAGGTAAATTTTCTAAAGAGATTTGTTCCGAATTTTGTAGAAATCATAAAGGCAATTACCAATATGCTGAAAAAGGGCAGCGCAATTAAGTGGACAAATTCAACAAGAGAATATGTTGATGGAGTTAAACATGCATTACCATATACACCTGTTCCTATAAGTCCATATTTATCAAAGGATTTTTTGGTTTTTTCCTTTGCATCTGAACATACCATATCTAGAGTACTGCTGCAAAAAAATAGGGATAATCAAGAACAATCTATTTATTTTTTCAACATATCATTAAGAGATGTAGAATTGAAGTACAATATCATGGAGAAGTAGACATTCACACTTGTTAAGACATTGAAATATTTTAGAGTATATATTCTTCATTCTCATGTTTAGGTTTTTGTCCCTAACAATGTAGTTAAATATATTTTAAGTAAGCCTGATGGTGATGGAAGATGAGGTAAGTGGATCACTAAGTTGCTGGAATATGACTTGGAGATCAAGCCAAAAAAGTTGATTACATTTAAGGTCTTAGAAAAGTTGATGATATAGACAAGTGTTGATTCCTTTGGTATAGATTTCTTATCAATATGTATGAATAACACAGATGACATGATGTGTCTAAAGGTGTATGATGAACTAAAACAATGCCCACAGTACAATGATATAATCTACATTATGCATAATTTGGAAGATTCACCAGGGAAAACCAAAACCCGATCAAGATAGTTGAAAATGAAAGAAATTAAATATTGTTGTCTTGATGGATATTTGTACTAGAAGGATCCATCGGAGTTATCCTAAATTGTTTGATTGAAGATGAAGCAAACAAGGTTGTGAAGGAATTCCATTAGGGTGTTTGTGGAGGACACCATTATTGGAAGGCTACAACAAATAATATCCTCAAGGAAGCTTTTTATTGACCAAATTTATTTTCAGGTGTTCATAATGAAGTGACAACTTGTTTCAAATGTCAGATTTTTGAAGGAAAAGCTAAGTTATTCTCATTATTGCTCAAGCCTATCTCAGTGGAAACTCCTTTTTAGAAATGGGGATTGGAATTCATTGGAGAAATTCACCCAAGTTCTTAAGGTAATCATAAGTGAATTTTGACTACCAAAGATTACTTCACGAAGTGGATTGAGGAAATCCCAACCAGGAAATCTACATACAGTGTGGTAATTCAATTTTTAGAAGACATTTTCTCTAAATTTGGTTGCTGCTCAAGCCTTCAAATCCCATAAGATGATCAAGTTCTGTGAGGAGTATAATGTCAAATTGGGCCATTCTACAACTTACTATCCCCATGTAAATGACTTGACAAAGTCATCTAATAAAAGCCTAATTAGAATTACTAAGAAGTTGTTGGAGGACAACAAGAAAGCCTGGAATACTAAGCTGAAATTTTCTTTATGGGCAGACAAAATTAGTACCAAAAGATCAATCAACACTTCACCATCTCAAATAATTTATGGTACTAAGGAATTTTTTCTAGTTTCTTTTAGTATAGCGGTAATGAGGCTTTTGTAGGAGCATGATGCAAAACCTAATGAATTTTAGAGAAGAAATCAGCTTATTGAAGCTGAGGAATTGAGATTAGAAGTATACAATAAAGCATGGTTGTTTCAGGACAAATTGAAGAAGGTGTTTGATCAAAAGGTGAAAGCAGATAATTTTAAAATTTAGGATATGGTACTAAGATGGGATGCGAGGATTGAAGATAAAGGGAAGCATGATAAATTTGATCATATTTGGAAAGGCCCTTATAAAATAGCTACATTTCATGGTAAGAATGCATTCATTATAAAGGATTTAGAGGGTGAACTCATTAGCAAAGGCCCAGTAAATGGGTGTTTTCTAAAAACTTATCTGTCTTGAAAGAGTAATGTTCATTTTCTATTTGTACATGACCATTTTATTTTCAAAGTAGTTGTAGGTGTGGACAATACTTAAAAGGATTTGAAGCCTAGAATGAAGGCCCTAAGATCCTAACAAGTGTTTGTCATGGCTTGATTTGAAGTTTCAATATAGTGTTCAATTTTATTTTCATGTAAATAAAGGAGTTACTTGAAGAAATGACGCAGAATAAAGGGTTTGCTCAACGGATCAGGCACTGTAGCTATGAGTTCTTTGTTGCCTCACAGGGAGAAAAAAATACCTCTGAAGCCAACTATTATCTCAATTTTGTTTCATGGTTTTAAGTTCAACAATGTGATTTTTCATTATTCAGAAATTTTTAAGTTGTAAAATGTTAAATAAAGGCACTAACAGATGTATTATCAACGCTTATTGTAAATTTATTTAATAAAAGTGTTGACAATTAGGGTATCAACATTAGTTTTTTAAAATTGTAAAATAAAATGCTAATAGCTGGAGTATCACCGCCAAATGTAAAATTTAAATTTCTATGTCCAAATCTAAGAGCTGACAGACTACACATCAACAAATGAGCGGGCACTTGATCAAGCGAGTGCTAACTAAGAAAATGGTGACATGTCATTTCATGATTTCACATGGGATTACCATTGGGGGTAATCGTCATGCTAAATGAGTGATGTAAATAATCATTTTATTATGTGATTGATTGATTGTCAAGATTTAATCTCATGTGTTATGGGCAGTGGAAGTTGTTAGTGTCAGTGTCTTCACACTGCCATCAGTGATCAAAATCTGCTCTTTTGCATTTCATAGTAGGAGTCCCACACTGATGAGTTTGCATTGCATTAGGTCATGGATTCACTGATGGTAGGGTTTACTTCCATTTTTTCTCCTCATGATCTGTACTTGCTGATCCCCTTTCATATTTCGGTCATGGTTCATGATTTACTCTGCAGTTCATTTCATAGGTCTAGGGTTGGTGTCATTAGGTTTTAGGGTTTTATCATGGTCAAAACCAGTTATTTCATGCCAATAATGATCAACAAGGATATGAGGAGGCTAATAATGATTGTTAAAGTCATAATTTATCAGTTTGAGAGCCGAATGTAGTTCTCACCTCAAAACTTGTTTTGAGGTGAAAATAGAGTATAATGTTTTTTATCTTCATTTATGATGTAATTTTATTTTTTTCATATGTAATATTTGTTCCCAAGCTCCTCCTAAGCTTGTGATGTTACCAAGCATCTGCCACTGCAAAAAATCAAAGTGATCTAGAGCATTAGTCCACTTGCAAGCAAAAGAGAATAAACTTGAAAAACGGAGCATTGAAAGAGACAAAGAGACATTACAAAGATGGGTTTTCAAAAGAAAAAATTAAAAAGGGAGTTCATATATAAACTCATTCTTTTCTATTTTCATGCCATTGTGTCATTTAGCAAATCAAAAGAACCAAGGAGAGAAGAAAATCGGTTTTCTAAGTGTCATTGAGCAAAAACAGGGTGGCGTTGCGCTTAGAGGATAAGGCGCTACACTTCTGGATATTTTGGCTCGGTGCTACGCTCCTAGCCCGATTTCACAGTGAAAATTATCAAAGGCACTGCGCTCCTAGGTGGTGGCGTTGCGCTTAGGCCAGCCAAGCCCAAAATCGCTCCCAGCTTCCAATTTTTCCAAAATTGCCTCTTGTTTATCACTTGCCAAGTAAGTTTTTCTACCCCTCTTACTCTCTTAGTTTGCATTTGTGAAAAATTTTGTGGTTTTACACTCTTAAATGTAAACCCTAATCTCCACTACAAAACCCTAATTCTTCATTCTCCCTACCACTCACCTCATTAACTAAAACCCTTGTCCCCACAACTATTATCCCCTTCTACCATCCATTTATTACTCCCTAAATCCTCTCCCTCACATGTTTTACCCATAGCCTCATTTACATCCCTTCTTCCAAACCATTGCACATACCACCCATCCCATACACTGTTGAACAGTGCAAACTAAGAGAGTCAGCTAAATCATGGACAGAGGTAGTGATTATGAGTATGAGGAGGAGATAGTCAGTGATAGTTCTGTAGAGAGACACAGGCAGAGAAAGCGTCACAAGGGAGGAAAAATCATAAGAGAAGAACCCACTAGTTTAAGAGAATTACAGGCTTGCCCACTTGCAGTTTCTTGTTTTAGGCACCAAGGATGTTTTGAATTCTGTGAACTAGTGGAAAGAGCTCAGTTTCACCATGAGTTGGCCAGAATTTTTGTGGCTCATTTACATAACAATGAGGTGACTCTTGTCGGGGTAACCTTCAAAATATCACCAGCTGTCATTTCAGAGGCCACTAGAATCCCTAATGTGGGTGAAAAATGGTACAAGGGTCAGGACCTTGATGAGCATTACTATGAACCTTACATTAGAGCTTAGTTCAGGAGATAGGTGAAGAGGCTTTTCCCCTTTAAATTTTTGGAAAGCAGGTATGTTCCTTTAATGAGGATTATAATCAAATATTTTACTTGTGAAGGAAGATTCTCCTGGTTGTATGCTTACAATATTAGACTCCTCATGCACTTCACCAGGGTAAAGATGATGAATCTCCCATACTTCTTGTTTAGAAACATTGACAAGATAGCTTACCTTATGCAGAAGAAGCCATACCCTCAACAGTTGAACAACATCTACCATTACTCCTTAATCAAAATCATTGTTCTTCACCATCTCAGTCTTCTTAACATTCCTTGGTAGACTTTCACTGCTCATGAGATTTCAAAGGTCCACAGATCCCATCACCAGTACATCAAGAAGAAGGTGGGCCATCTAACCATGGAGAAACAAGAAAATAGGTCAAGGAAACCAAAACTACTGAGATTCCAATGTATTTGACCTATCAGAGAGGCACAAGAAAACTTTTTGCAGCTACTAGGAAAGTGTTTGCTCCACGGAATGTGGAAGGGACCTTGCCTTCTTCTTCAGTCCACAGGCAAATGTTAACTCCACATGGTGTGGAAGGGGCTTTGCCTTCTACATCGACAAACATGTATAGGTTGAGTAGTTGCGCAAAGGCAAGGAAAAGATGCAGGAGGAAGACCGTGGTGATGAGGAGGAAAGATATTTTGACTTGGTTGAGCATGAGGAGCCACAACATCGCCATACTCATCAGGGAGTCAATATCATTGACTTGGAGGATCAGGATCAGGAAACTATCAAGGACATCGTCATAAAGGAAAAGGAAACTCAAATACAAGATTTGGCAGATAAATTAGAGAGAACCAAGTTCATCATCAAATACTTGGAACAAGAAAACAAACAGTTGAGTGACAAACAAGTCCTCATGGAGCTGGAAATAGTTAAAGCAAATAGGCAAATTATCAAAGAGGATAATGTTCCATTGACTTCTATTGAACAGGAGATTGAGAATGATAGGGAAAATTGGCTTGAGAGGGTCAACATACATCTTGAAGGACTTATTGAGAAGGCCTACAGGGAAAAGAAAATGCTCCGACACATGGCATACCATTACATGACCAGCAACAAAATTTGTAACATGAGGATTAGAAAAATAAAGGCAAGGCTAAGGAGAGCTTTGGAAGGAAAAAAGAAGCAAGATAGATTGAGAATGTTGGTTGAGGCATCCCTAGCCCATCAAAGTAGCTGATGGTTCTATTCCATGCCAAATTTGGGCAAATTTTGGAAACTTTTTGCATTTTTGAAATTTTGTAATTTATAACACATAAATTTTGGCTTCTTCCTGGGGCATCCATTGGAGGAAAATCTGACATATTTGGATTCAACATGATGAGGAAATACACCATAGAAAGTTTTAGAAGTTTTGGAGCAGATCTGGTCCACCAAAAGGTCCAAAAACTACTAAAAAATGACCTCTCTTCCTCTTTTGGGACACACAGAAGCAACCTTGGGAGATTCAAGTTTTGAGGGGCCAAATGACCTCCAAATTAAAAAATTATAGGTGTTTCAGAAACTAGACTTGAAGACCTTTCCAATGATCTATCATGGGATCAATTTGGATAAGGGGAATGCCTTCAAAATCAGGTGGAAAGTGGCAGTGCGCATAGGACCAGTGGCGATGTGCTTAGGACAATTTTGCCCAGGAAACTCAAATTCGCCTATTTTGACTATAAATTTGACTTATTTCTCCTCATGGATGATTTCAATGATGTAATTTATGACATGAAATGTAAATGTAATGGTAAATTAATGTTAAAGGGTAGATTCATTAGTTAGAAGTGGTTTTGAGGCAAAAGAATCAGTTTCCCTACTTTTAGAGGCAAGTTGTTTGATTGCCTAGATTCCTGGTCCTTGTTTGGAAATGGTTGAAACAAATCCTCTTCTCATGGTTTCGACCCCTGATGGTTAGGATGAGGGATTCCCATGTCTATATCATGTATTTTCTTTCTCATTTGCAAGGGTTGGATTCACTTGGATGCTCTGAACTAGATTATACATCATTGTAAGCAGTTTGGCAAGGAAATTAATAAGAGTTGTAGCTATTTTTATGGGATCCGTGTGGTATGGTGTTTTTGCATAGTTTCTTCTTTTGTTATCAGTTGTTTACATGTATTTATGTATGCCATCATCTATCTCACTGCTTCTAACTGAATGATATCAAGATAGATAGGTAGAATTCATTGTTTGCAGTGCTCTACCTTGGGAAATCATTCAATATTCTATGTTTTCTGTTGTTTGAGAAGGATACATGATTGATACATGCCCTTAGTTCCTTACCAATCTTAGACACCTCACCTCACATTAATTTCAAGTGCTAAAGCCTATACCTGCCTTGCCCCATAGAACACCCAGCATTTTGACCTAATTTCCCATACCTGAACTGCCCAACTCCATCTGATCTAGCACAAAACCAACAAATTCAATCAAAACCTTTCGAGCTACTATACCTAGCCTAAAATCTGTTCTTGATCCAGTCATCTTGACTGAGATCCATAAGGAGAGAGCCATCTCCCGACCTAGTAGGGCTAGCTACTAGGGTAAGCGTGGTTTGTGGTTACCCTAGAATTGCCTCCCTTCAGCCTGAGGTCAATCTAGGCGATAACAAAAGTAATCTTATTGTGAACCGGTAATCTATTACATTATTTTATTCACTAAAGTAAATCATTTTTTATTCCGCAATTTGTGATCAAATCCCCCTCCCATCTTCGTTTCATGTGTTTTGGGTGATGGAAGTTATGGGGAGAGCAGAAAGTTGCACGGAGGGGAACCCAAGGGACCTAATTTTCTCGAGGCATATCTAGATGTTCAAAGCAATTTCGGGAGGTTGGATGAGATGAATATTTCTTTCGGTGTCCAGGTTACCATGAAAGGTTGTTAGGGCTTTCGCTGAAGGATTTGATGGCCATGGGGTTACTATCGGAGGTATTTCTTTCCTTGTCACAGAGAAGGTGGTTGTCGAGGCTACATGCTTCCCTTTGGACGGAGAATGGTGGTTTAAAAGCCACAAATTGGTTGGAATTGATGTGCCTTTTTTCCTAAAGGATGAATATAAGGATAGGCTCTCCCGTTCAAAGATAGAGCTTGGTTGAAGGACGAATGACACCTACTACTGAGGATTATGTAGTCGTATTTCACTTGTGAAGGATGCTTCAATAGAGTGAATCTATATCATTTCTGATTCCTTGCTCACATTGCAGGACAAGTCAGGATGAATGACCCTTTATTTTTGTTGACGAGTCTTAAACAAATGTCTGCAAAAGTTAATGAAAAACCAGATACTTCATCCCATTTTATTTATCACAAAGGCATGATTAAATGTTACTTGAAATCATTTAAGAAAAATCAATAGAATGTGGGAGCACTTTCTCTTTTGGGGGATTTTTGTGGAGCCCATCTTAGAAAAATCTAAAGCCGTCGATAGAAAGAAAATGAACAAGAACATTATTGGACAACCCTAAACCCTAGAGCAGGGGACTTCATCCATCCAAACCAGAAGCCATAATATAAATAAAATGACTATACCTATCCCTCCTGCACTTCATGAATTGGAAAAGGTTTATACGAGAAAATGTGGGAGACTTAGAGAAAAGAATAACTTGTCCCCTCCTCTTATGCAGAGGATGAAGCCACTAAACCAACATAGAAAAAAAGGTTGAAGCTATTGAGCCTAAGACATAGAAAATAGAAGCTGAAAGGGAACCTACTTTGGCTGAAATATATGCAGGGAGAAGGCCGCATACTAGACCGATGAGCAAGCTATGGCTGAAATTTAAGCTTAAACAAAACCCTAAGTTGACAGAGTAGGCCATTGATTTAGATGACACACCTCAAAAAGATTTAATCATAAAAAAATAAAAACTTGTAAGTTCTAAGAGGTCTAGGGGTCAAGGTAAGAAGCTTGCTAAAGAGGCTAAGAAAACCAGGAACGGGAGACAAAGTAAGGCATATATCTTGTTAGAGGCAACCAAAAGACTCATATAATCATCTTCAAAGCAGAGTTTTATTTTGCCAATAGTTTTCAAGGGAATTTTGATTGGGCGCTGACAGCTAGCCTGCCAGTATTTTTCTTGCTTAAATTTTGACAAGCGATGATAGTTAGATTGTTAATGCAGTTTTCCCTAGGTTCTTATATACTTACTGCTAAAGTGACAATGAGTGGTAGAGTTTTAAGGAGAGATCTCTCTCCAGATTGAAGGGCTAAATTTAAATCTAAAATGGTTAAAGGTTACCTTAGCTTTTTCCTTTTATAGTCGAGGTTTTTTCTAAGTGATAGCAGAGCCTAAAAAACTTCAAGGTGGTAAGGTGGTGCTAGGGAAAGTTGTATCTTTCATGGTGTTGGAACGTCCTTCCAGTGGGTGCTAGTAAAACAAGGTGTAGGAGCATTCTTTCAGGAGTTGGAGCTTTTTGATAAAACTAGAACACTTTCTCTAGATTAATAGGGAGATGGGTTGTCTTTTCAGTTGGAGTTGAAATATTAATGTACTCACAAATTTATTAAAGAAGCGTTCAATGGTTTGTCTCTAGGGAGGGTTTCCACAATAAAATTTTGATGTCTATTGTTTATTGATTTTGTGCACTATTGTTGTGCACTATCAAATTTTTGGTATTTGTAGACCCGAATTTTGGTGTTCAGAAATTTAGCATCCAAAATTTGAGGTTCTGTTGAGATGAAATTTGGAGTTCGAGCAAGACGAATTATGGGGCTTCCTGTAGGATGAGTTTTGAGGTTCAGGCATGATTATAATTTGGTGTTTAGAATAAATTTAGTGTTCTGTTGTAAATTTTGGGTTCATATCAAATTTGGTGTTTTGACTAGGAGAGGTTGTGGCACAAGTTTCTTGGATGTTTTGAGTCGGGAAGCAATATTCTATGTAAATTGTGTGATATATATACAATTGTACATGTAGAGATAACTGATGATGTAAAAAATTTGAAATTGGTTAAGTAACATGTAATTAAGCAAATTGGTTAAGGAAAATTGGAGTAGGCGTAGTCCAAGTTCAAGTGCACTCAAGTTAACTAAAAGGAAATTTGTGCCACATGCATAAATATCCACATGGTGCCTTTAATTGTGTGGATTATCTAGTTGCATGATAGAGTGCAATCTTCTAACATCGTAGCAAATATAGTTTGGACTAATTGCTTGTGTAATCTTATGATATGAATATGGACCTTAGAGTGATGTTTTGGATGTTCATGTCTAGTGTGGATGGTAATGGAAGGGTTAATTTGCCCAATCAAAGTAAATTTGTCTCCACACAATGAATGATGTATTGTCAAAATTTATATGACTTTACTCATAGTAATTTATAATGGATCGTGCTAAAAGGTTTTTCATCACAATATGAGGAAGGTGTGACTATTTCCATGATACATAATTTTCATGTTATATTTAAAAATATATCAATAATAAAAACAAAAAAAATATTTCAATGTTGGCAATAACTAATAAATTATTTCACGGCTTGTCAATTTATCTATTTCTTTTAATTTCAAGTGGTTAGGAGAAATGATTGTTAATCTCTCCACCTAACTTCAATTCTTGCAAGTAACATGATGAGTTCATATTGAATATACTAACATAGAGCCATCTTACGTACATATCTACCAAGCATTGAGATGGATCAAATCTCTCAAGATGCAAACATCTTTTTGAGTGCAAAACTTGCACCTTGAGAAATTTGATTCCTCTTAGTAGAATCAAACTTAAAATGGATTTATGCTAGCTATTAATAATATTATTTATGTTTATATAAATTTCACATTTTTATATATAGAAATATCCTTATTTTTAATTCTATAAAAATTTGATAATATATGTAGTTACATATATGCGGCATTTTTCTTTAACATGCTTTATAATTTTTTCAATTTTATTTTTTAATGTGGTATGTATAACATTGATTATATATAGATAAACATGAAAAAGGTTTATTGTAAATATTTACTTTTGATATGCTTAGTAATTGAATTTAAATATGAAATTCTAAAATATAATGGTTATGAATATGAATCATTATTTTAATTTATATGACTAAATGGTTCTTAATTCATAGTTGTTATTTGTATTATATAAGTTTCATATTTAAATATTTTTATTTTTATTTTGTAAGCTATCTTTGTATTGCTATAGGAAACATTTACATCAGTTTAGAAAAATTACTATATTTGGCTTGTCATTTTGGAACTAGACCACAAAGATTAAAGTAGAGAATAAAGAACTTGTAAAATTAGAGGAGAGTCCATAAAAAATAGAGGCCAAAACCATTTGCAACCCCACTTAGGGGGAGACCACCAAGAAGAGACAAAAATTAATCATTGAGTTGTTTGAAGGTTGTTTTTTATTTTTGTTTTGTTTTGATTTGTTTTTATTTTTATTTTTGGAGAACATCAATTCATCTCGAGAAGTTGTCAAGAGTAAGATTAGATCGAGACAATGGTTGCATTTTGTTGAGGCATTTCCATTTTTGGAGTATCTTCAATATCGATTGCTTCCTTATCACTATATGAGTAATATGATTCATGAAGACGTTTATGTCTGCACGTGGACGAAGCTAGGATCATGGTTGTCTCTCTCTCTTCTCTATTTGAGGGATTTAGATGAGAGTGGGGAGATGAAAAAGGAGGACTAGGGATCACAAAGTTTATGGTATGAGTTGGTGTTGTGGGGACTGATTTGATGCCCAAGGACTAGATTTGGTTGTAGTTGTTTTTTTTGTTCCATGATATCTTTCTTATGAGTTGAGGAATTCTTAAATCCTTTTGGATCTTGCCGTCCTTGATTATTTTCTTGGCATTAAGGGGATGAGAATGACCTTGAGAAGAAGGGAAAGCATTATGGAGATGACTTGGATGTTGATGGGACCTACAATGGAAAGTTGTATTTTTGTAATCCACTAGTTGTGAAATGGTTATGCCATTCTAATTGAGAAGGATCATATTAAGAAACCCTTTACTAAGATATATTTTGACACAAATGTGTGGAAACGCTACGATACCCCTATCAATCTAGTTTGTATCTATCTTCATAAAATGACTTAGAGAGTCTCCTATAGAAGCTAATACATCCAAAGTTAACAAACACATGGGAATATTATGAAGTCTTGATCAAAGTAATGTGACCAGAGGTGTCATGGATAAAGGTTTGAATTCAAGAAACCATTGCTGAAAGAAGTACCTAGAGAGACCCCAAAACAAGGGTCTTTGATAAAAAAATAATTTACAATTGTTAAAATTGGCAACTAGGGCCAAATTCCATGTGGGTCATCTTATTTATGACCGCTGATATTTTTCTTGGATTCCTCGCATCGAGAGGTGTAGGATTGATCTAACGATCATCCGATTCCGACATGTATTCATGGAGATATGTATTTATTTGTATTTTTTGAAAATTTGTCAAGGTCACCTAGCAAGTTAAAGTTCGTAGCACACCCCTAGCTAAAACTCAATGTTGCATATAAAGGGAGGAGATATTGTGTCTCATTTCACCATCACTCATCTCATCATCTTCTCTCTCCTAATCTGATTGGGCAAGCATTGGAGTAGTTGATCTCTCACACATGGAAGGAGGACGAATTTCTGTTTTAGGGCTGCGTTGATCGAGGTGCAAGCTGCTGACCATTGACTGAGCTGTTGGGTAGTGTGTTGACCAGATTTGTATTACACATTTCTATTTTGGGTGATACGTTAACCAACGTTGATTGGTTAGGGCTAACTGTAGGCTGTGTTTTTGTTAACTACTATTTGACTGTTGACCGAGGGCTATTTTGGGTTGCCTATGGTTGCTGTTGAAGACCGAGTTCTTCAAGGTTGACTTGAGGTCAAGTTGGGAGTTGTTTGACCAGCTTTGACTTTGTTGGTTAATGATGTGTTGTTGTTTATATAAAATCATAGATTTGTGATATTGTATTATCTCTCTTTCTCTACTGAATTATTGAAGAATATAGAAGAATTGATCAAAGGGTTTCCCCGCATTGGGGTTTATCCTTGGCTAGCTGCCACATCTTGTGTCTCTTGTCTTGGCTTGTCTTTTGTCGATTTTATTTATGTTCTATCAACATTTTACTTATATGTTAATGTGATTGCTATACTGAGAATTGACATTGGGCTAATAAGAAGAAATTGAAGTAAATTGCTCTAAGCGTTAAACATACCATAAGTTAACAACAATCCTATTGATTTTTTAAATAAATCACAAAGAAGCCCTTTGAATAGAAATAATGATTCATATTCGGGGACTAGGTTTGATGCACCCATTCCCAGAGCACGAATATTGATGGCTAGAGCCCATTAAAATGTTAGATCATGGCATTTTGCTCGTAGGATAAGCTAAAAATATTAGATCAGGAAACTTCCACCTCTAGTTCTTGAATATCTTCCGCTTGTTTTAAAGTGAAGGCTAGCCCTAAGATATCTTTGGGAGTCGGTTGCGAGAGCCCTGGGTTTATAGCATCCTTAAAGGATCATGTGTGAGAGTAAGAGGGTGCATTCCATCATTTGGATCCTCTATTCAGTCTTGAGACTAAGAGGATTAAGGTGTCATTAGCTATATCATAATATTTGAGCAAAAACCCTTCATGAAGTTTCTTATGCCCATTTAGGAGTGGCATTGAGATGGAAAGGATTTCTGTTCGATCTTAGATTGAGGTTAGGAATGTAAAGACAAAGGTATTGACTCCCACTTGTAGATAAAGGGTATCCCCTGAGAGAAACCTCATAAAGATCTAAAATTTTGAGAGATCTGAAGCAATGGCACCACCTTAAAGAAATGAAGTACCTTGTTGCAAAAAAAATTCCTCACGATTTAATGAATCTGCAGCAATAGTGACACATGATGAAGCTCTGGATAAAAGGGAAGAATTTTGAAGCTAAAAATCCCCTAGAGACAGGGCGACGAGTGAAGGCTTTAGGGTTTTATCACCACCCTTGAAAATTCATGCGATATTTAAGATCTAAAACTCCATTTCTGAATTTTTGTTTCATTTTTTTAATTATAATTTTATTAATTACATTTTTTAATAAGAGGAGAGTAACCTAAGAGAGGATCCTCATGGCTAACTGTTATATATTTTGTGAAATATCATGATCATAAATTATTTAATTTGATTTTAACATGATATAAATATTATAAATTTTACATGAAAAAATTGTTCATAATTTTATTAATAAAAACAAAATAACAATATAACAAATTGAATTAAATAATTTATTTGTTAATTATCTTTACTTTTTATTTTCATACTTTATTATTATTATTTTTATCTAATTGCCATACAACATTATATTAGATAGAAATTTAAATATTTACCTACCCTACAAACGTCTTTACTATATTAAATTGTATAGCACCTCTCAAGACATAACATTGATTTCAAATTTGTTATTAAATAAAAGTATATCCACCCATGTGCGGAGAATATTGTTATATACTTTAATATATATTTTTTTGAAACTTTAATGCTTTTCGCCACATCAGAAGTATTCTTAATATAATAATTTTCATTGTATTTATTCATTCTAAGGGGCTTGGAAGATGATGCGTTATAAACGGGCATTGTGTTGCTAAATTCGCGGATGCTTGGCACCCACTTTTAGGCCTCATTAACATTTAGTGTTTTCGTTGAGATTGTATTTATACACAGCTAACCAAATGTAGCAAAGTCATGTATTGAAATTCGGGTTCAACAAATACTCGGTGTTGTTGCGGCTGCCATTTACACACAAAATGGGCGGATCTCTGTGTCGACCCAATTATGACAGTGAATATGAATGCAGATACTGGTGCCATAACTGTCGCCAATATGTGCTCCCTCTCTTTCTCACAGATGATGAGATTACTTGCTCTCGCTGCCACAATGGATTCGTAGAGCAATTTCGGCGACGAACTCCCTTCTTTTTTTGGGCGTTCAGACAACCAGGGCCTCAAAATTCAGGGAATGATATTCAACGGAACGGATACTGTACTCTCCCAGCTTCAACATCTCCAGTCCAAGCGCTGTCCACCGTTACCGTTTCGCGAGAGCACCACCATTCAGAGTGCACGGTTTGTCTGGAGGAGTTTCAGGCGGGAGAGGTGACATGTCAGATGCCATGTCAGCACATCTACCACTCTCACTGCATACTGCCATGGCTGGAGTTGCAACGTTGGTGTCCCATCTGTCGCTTTGAGATGCCCCTCTGTGACCGGATTGAGCAAAGATCGCAGCGGGATGAGTCCACATCAGGCCTGAACGGAAACCGTTGTTTTCCTATTTCAATGTCACGGGCGCTTTACAGAGTATTTGGTTTATTTGGAATGTGCTTCGGTTCATCTGCACAACGGGCCCCTTCTTGACTGATCGAATGATATCTTTACAACACTTACATCCAATGTCTGGATAGCTTCAACTGCATTGTTTGACCTCATTTTCATGGCATTTTTTTTCTCGGATTTATTTATAATATTTATATTTTTATTATTCTGAATTGATTTAATATCAGAATATTTTATATTTATAAAATATACATCTATTCGTGGGTGGTTATTTTAATTATGTATTTAAGATAATGGAAAATCTATCATAACTCAGAGGTCAAATCTATGTTGGAGACAACAATCACTGTTATTCAAGGAAAACCTCTCTCCGTGGAATTATCTAGCTGGTGATCCTTAAGGGGACAGGTCTTCACTTCTACCAAATGTCTTTGGATTTTGGAAGTTATCAAATCAACAGTGGGGACAATCATCAATCGCTGCTATAAGTTAATGCATGTTGATTCATTGCTGTTAATCAAGGAAAACCATACCACAAGCTTTCACTCTTGCTAGATACAGCTGGGTCCTAGATCTTGGACTATTAATCTTTTTGCTTATTTAAAAGAAAACAAGCTCTTAACCAAACAAAAACATTTTTAAAAACATTACTCTAAATTTATATCCAAATAAAAATAATAAATATAGTAAAAACAATAATTAATATTAAAATTTTTAAAATATTATAAAAATATCACTGCGCTCAACTTCATCCAATATTAATCAATAAAAAAACAGCTTTGCAGAGTTTGGTCAACTCTACGGACTCTCTTCTGAATCAGATAGTCTCTTTGAATTCGCACAATCCTTAGAATGAACTTAGTTTATACTAGAATTTTTGTTTCTGGTTATCTTTACATGTCCATTCTTTTGATTTGTGAATGCACAGAGTTCTCATATTCTTTACTGTTTTTTTAACATTTCCAATGGAATCCATAGACTAATGTTGTGTTGGTCGAAATCACTTACTAGAATCCTTTTCATAAATATTATCCAAAACATCCCTTTCATAAATATTATCCAAAACATCTTCGAAGTAATTTATTATAATAGAAATTTAAAATATGTTAAAAATCAGTAGTTGTAGGTAGCAAATGCTTATGGGATTTATAAATATTGCAAGCTAAGAGCAATCTAAATTTAAGAGGTTAGAAAGTGGTTAAATTCTATTTCATTTAATTTATTATGAAATGGTTTAGATTTTATTTTATTTATTTTATTATTTTTATAGAAAATTGATATTAGTTAAATATTATTGTTTTTAAAGTCACATATCTGATAAAATATTTATTTATAACAAAATTGCATTTGTTTACTCAAATTTCTTTGCTTCAGAATGAAGAGAATTGAAGCAATTTGATAAACATGCAACGATACTACAAATCTAACTGTTGAAGAAACAAAATTTTCATTACTACTCTTAATATATTTTCCAATTCCCAATAAGCTATAAATCTTGTTAATTCATTTTTAATGAAATATTTCTTAAATTAACATGTGTTTTTATGAAAATAATGATAAAATTATTATTCATATATTTTTTTTCCAATTCCCAAGCCACGGATCTTGTTAATTCATTTTTAATGAAATATTTCTTAAATCAACATATGTTTCTATGAAAATAATAATAGAGTTACCATTCCTTAATGATAAAGTTACAAAAATAGATTAGATTACAAATTTGATAATAAGAAGTTCAAAGATTCTAACAATAAAAAATCTGATTGTAATAATGCTTACATGCATCTAGATATTGATAAGAAAGGCAAGAAGCAATGTTCCATTGCTCTTTCAACCATATAAGAAAAATATTGTGGAGTTGTTATCACCACACAGATAACAATATGGAATAGAACCATTAGGATTACCATAAGATCATCCTACAAACTGCATAGAATAGAACCATTAGGATTACCATAAGATCATCCTACAAACTGCAATGTCACAATGATATTCAAATAACTTGAAATTTTCCATGTACAAGCCAAACATTGTAGTGGGGAAATAATTCTTGATGGTGTGATTGAACTACCACTCTTGCCCTAATAATAGCCAGTTGTCCAACATCTTCAATAAATTCTTGATCGGGTTTTAAAATTCAAATCTTTGTGAGGATAACTTTGATAGTCTTGAATCTTTAAAAAGTCAAATCTCTATTAGAGTTAAATGAGGATGTTTGAGCGGATAGATATATTGAACTAAAATTCATTTCAATTGATTTAGAAATCTGTCATATTTACCATTTCAGATAAGATATTATTAAAATTAACTATAATTTTTTTTTCTCATCTACATTCGAAATACTAGTTTGTGTACTTAACTATATTCGATTTAATAAACTTTTAATTCTCTATTATTTTTGAAAAAATTATGTATGTAGATAAAAAAAGTTTATAAATAAAAATCTCTAATTTCTCAAGACCTAAGCAGTAAAGCATCTATATTAATTAATTATAAATATTATATTTTTAAATATATAAAATAAATATATAGAAGAAAAAATAAAAATATAATTTTAATTTTATAAATTTTATTATCCCGTCTTATCCTTAGTTTACGGCTATTACCATTTTGAATTTTTTTTTTTTCTAAATACTTACCATTGGAGTAATATTAATTATATTTATACTTTACATATTTAAAAAATTAGAAAATATAAATGATCTTGAAATATCAGACCACCATTTTCAATATCATTGAAAATGAAATCTCTATCTTTTCAGAGTTTTCTAACACTTATTAAATGTGCTACTTTTAATAAATATTTTCCATCCGCATCTTTCTTACCGCTTATGTATATCTTAAAAATACATTAAAAATTGTGTATCTATCTTTTTTGGATTTGAGACTTAATTATAATCAAACTTATGCAAAATCATTTTGTCATTGGTCTTGTCTATTTAAACCCAACTTTTTTTGGATTTGAGACTTAATTATAATCAAACTAGCACAAAATCATTTTGTCATTTGGTCTTGTCTATTTAAACCCAATTTTTTTTTTTTCATGTGAAATAGAACTCCTTTATCCCATAACAAGCATCATCAAAAACTATTTTCTTCGTTAGTACTAACTTTGTGAAACATTTTATAGTAGTAGTAGCTTTGGTTCAAAAAAATGCAAAAGGAAAATGAGCATATGGGAAATTGGTCGTGACAGTATTGTGTAATGATTTTTGGGTACAACAAAACCTACAATAAAAGAAAAACATACCAATATATTAGTGGATTAACATTGTTTTACGAAACATAAATGTTTTTTTTTTTTTGTTTTTAAATATTCGATGAAGTAAAAATTATATATATTTATTATTGATGAATGGGCATATTTAAAGTAAAGTGCTTATATCTATTATTGTTATTAGAGGTCAACGTTGACTACAATGGTTTAATATCATCGATAATGTTGTCAACCGTTAGAGTAAAAATTCTTTTGACATAAAGCTTGCGGAAGTGGAAGATTGTTGCATAAGTAATCATTGGACCATATTATGTCAATTGTGGTATTTACAATTTACATTCTATTTTTCCATCATTAGTGTCCAATATGAATTCAACATTATGGTTATCGCCGCACATTCTATTTTCTTTACAAAATGCACATTTAGATGAATGCAAAAGCATAGGTTGTTTGCATTTGCTGTAGATTTTTTAAAGTGGTACAAAAAAACATTTTTTGGCCTTAATGTATCTTATATTTGTTTAACAAGTAAATGATATTTATAAGCCAAAAAATCTTTGGAAAAAAGACATAAATTTTTGCAGGGAAACATGAAACAAATTCTAGTTAAAAGAAAAAAATTGGCAAAATAAATGTGTTTTGGCAAAGCCATCATTGAATGTGGACTCCTCTTGGACCGTTTCTTACAATGTTCTTAAAAAAATATATTGGTGTGATTTTTTTGTTGTAGCTCGTATTGTATTTTTAGAAAGTGTTCTCTGTATATCTCAGTGAGTTGCGTTGTAACATGATTGTAGAGAGTGCATGCATGTTGGTGAATTAAAAACCATATAAAACTAAGGAAGACAATAGGATAACTACCTTTTTAAGCCATGGAAGA
Organism: Pinus taeda; assembly: GCA_000404065.3. Classification (NCBI taxonomy): domain Eukaryota; kingdom Viridiplantae; phylum Streptophyta; class Pinopsida; order Pinales; family Pinaceae; genus Pinus; species Pinus taeda. The sequence goes on from APFE031754374.1 coordinate 280,470, forward strand.
AAACAAGCAAATTTTTTGTTGTAATATCAAACTTACAATTGCAATATGGTTTGTTGTTCCTTCGAGCAACTTATTATTTTGCTAGTAGCCTGTGACTATTGATACCATAGAACCAACTGCATATGTGCTAGCTGACATAATGATCTCATGTATCATACTTTTTGGCGTCAATCTACATCTTTTGCAAACATATGGTATTTTTTGAACTACGCTATTTTCTGGTAGAAGAACGAAATATTGTGCATCACCTCTCATATATTTATTTGATTCTGATTACAAAGTATTTGATGCAAAGGTTGTTTCCTAGTTCAAAAAAACTATTGAAACATCTTATCAAGTTATTGTTTACGTTTACTATTGTTGATAGGTTGTTGTCATTGATGTCAACCCAAGAAGCACCAGACATGCTTCACCATTTGTCAACCAATATGACATGGAAAATCATTATTTTTCAAGTCAAGGTCACCCTTGCTGGATTCTCCTTGTTGAGCCAATTTCAATGGTATGTGGTAGGTCATGAGAGCCTTCACAGATTGGGAGATATCCTTGTTTGAAGTTGAATACCCCATCTCATGGGAAAAAGTTACCACAAAAGGGTGATGATGTGGCAACCTTTCCTCGAATATTCATGACATAAGGTTCCTCACCAAAATTAAGATAATAATTATCGTGGCAAAAAATAATTGTAAATATTTGTTTCTAAATTCAAGGGCATGTGAGTTTTCTTTTCGGGGTTTGAAAGAAAAAATAAATTTCATAATTCAAAAAAACCCTAAAGGAGTTTTTCCCTCAAAACTTTGAATTTCAAATTTTAAAATCTCCCTCCAAATAGGGATTTGAATAAAAGTATCAAACAGTAAAGCCTTCATCACTATCACTACTTCTCTTGATAGCTAAGGTATGGTTGCAATCAAGGTTTTGCAATTCAATGACACATCATTTGCACGCACTAATATTTGTGAATGAAGAGACAAAAGACAGAAGGATATTAGTTGTCGTGTCATTTCATATGATTTTCTAGTACTTGGTAGTAAGAGTTACATTGTTGAAGCTCTCCAGTAGGGGTTGTTTCTCTTTTTAGTAGGGTTTTTGGAATTAGGGTTTATGGTTGGAACATCATTGTTACATTTTTTGTAGTTGTCTATTCACTGTAAGTGGGCCATTGTCCTCGTACGGGAGCCCACAATAATTGATCTTATCTATTATCATTTTCATGGTGATTGGGTGGTGCAAGGTAGGAGGTTGAAGCCACCTTCAGGTTGGAGCATGTTATCTCACTTTTGCTTCATTGTTTTAAGTTCAATAGTCTGATTTTTTATTATTCAAAAATTTTGAAGGCGCTAATAATGGGATTGTTAGCACCCATTATAAATGTTGAATAAAGGCACTGACGGATGAATTATCAACGCCCATTGTAAATTTGTTTAATAAAAGCGTTGAAAATTGGGCTATCAACACCAGTTTTCTAAAATTGTAAAATAAAACGTTGACACTTGGAGTATTAGTGCCAAATGTAAAATTTAAATTGTTTATGTCAAAATCTAAGCCCTAACATACTACAAGTCAACAAATGAGTAGGAAATTGATCAAGCGAGCACTGACTAAGCAAATGGTGACATGTCATTTCATGATTTCACATGGGATTTTTTTGCCGCTGAGGGTAATCATCATGGTAAACGAATGATGTAAATAATCATTTTATTATGTAATTGATTTATTTTCACGATTTAATATCATGTGTTGTGGACGGTGGCAGTAATCTTATTGTGCAGGGGTAATATATTACATTGTTTTATTCGCTGAAGTAAATCATTTGTTATCTTGCAATCCGTGATAAAATCACACTCCAATATTTGTTGCATGTGTTATGGACAGTGGAAGTTATGGGGAAGAGCGAAAAGTTGAACAAAGGGGAACCTAATGGACATGACCTTCTCAAGGCATATACATAGGTTTAAGAGCACTTTCAAGAGGTTGGATGGGATGAATTTTTCATTCGGTGTAGATGTTACCATGACAGGGTTGCTATGGCTTTCGTTGAAGGATTTGATGGCCACATGGTTACTGTTGGAGGTATTTCTTTCACTGTCATAGAGGAGGTGGTTTCTAAGGCTATAGGCCTCCTTGTGGACGGAGAATGGTGGTTTAAAACTACATTTTGGCTGGAATTGATGTGCCTTTTTTCATAAAGGATGAATATAAGGATAGGCCCCAATGTCCAATGATACAAAGAGCTTGGTTGAAGGACGAATGGAACCTGCTCTTGAGGATTACACAATCATATTTCAATTGTGAAGGACGCTTCAATATATTCAATCTATATCATTTTCACTTCCTCACTCACAGTGTAGGACAGGTTAGGATGAATGCCCCTTTCTTTTTATTGATGAGTCTCAAACACATGTCTGCAAGAGTCAGGGAAAAACTAGATGCTTCATCCAATTTTATTTATCCCAAAGGCTTGATTAAATTGTTAATTGAAAATCATTTAAGAAAAATCAATAGAATGTGGGATCACTTTCTCTTTTGGTGGTGTTTTATAGATCTAGTCTTACCAAAATCTAAAGCCGCTGACAAAAATAAAAGGAACAAGAAAATTGTTGAACAACCCCAAACCCTAGAGTAGGGGACTTAATTTGTCAAAACCAGGAGCCATAAGAGAAATATGATGACTGAACCTACCCCTCATCTAGTTCCTAAATTAGAAAAGTTTTATATTAGAAAAAGTGGGAGACTTAGAGAAAAGAAGAACTTGTCCCTTTCTCTTATGCCCTCTTGTGCAGAGGCTGAATCCACTAAACCAACAGAAAAAAATAGAGGTTGAAGCTACTGAGCCTGAGATAGAGTAAACAAAAGTTGAAAGGAAGCCTATTTTAGCTCAAATATATGGAGGGAGAAGGCCACATAATAGACCGTTGAACAAGCTAGGGCTGAAATTTAAGCTTAAACAAAACATTAAGATGGCAGAGTAGGTCACTGAGGTAGATGATACAACTAAAAAATATGTAATCATAAACAGAGAAAAACCTACAAATTCTAAGAGGTCTATGGGTCAAGGTAAGAAGCATGCTAAAGAGGCTAAGGAAACCAGGAAAGGGAGACAAAGTAAGGTTGATATCTTGTTAGAGGCAACCAAAAAACAACTAATCATCTTTAGAACATAGTTCTCTTGTTTTATTTTTTATTTATATTTATATTTATATTTTATATAATATATATATATATATATATATATATATATTATATATATATATATATATATATATTATATATATATATATATATATATATATTTGTATTTTTTATTTTATTTTATTTTATTTTTCAAGGGCATTATGATTAGGCATTGACAGTTAGCTTGTCAACATTTTTCGTGATTCAATTTTGATAAGCATTGACAGTTATATTTTCAGCATGATTTTTCCTAGGTTTGCATGAACTGCTGACAACTAGTCGGTCAGTGATCCCTGTTTTTCTCCCAATTTGAAGAGGTGCTAGTGAATCTGTCAACGCTGGGAGAAACTATTTTTGGAGGTAGAGAAGAACAATTTTGAGCATATGCAACCCCAAATGAAGGATTTGAGTACCAAATTCCCTTTTTACGGATCAATACCATGTTTCAAGGGAAATATTACCAAACTTAGCATGATGATGAGGTAGGGATTTCAGAAAATATGGACAAGATATCAATCATCAATTTAATCCTTATTTTTAACCATGTCTCCAGCAACAACATGATCTTCAGATACAAAATACTATTTCTTTTGTTTTATGATGAAACGATGTAATATACTTGGTTTTAATTAGATATTTGCTCATTTATTTTAAGACTTTGTAATTAAGTTTTTTCTAAAAACTTAGTTATAGTTTTGTAAGTACCTTATATAGTCTGTAATTTTGTAAGGAGGAAGGGTTGGGAATTTTTGAAGAAGTATTGTGTGTTTATCTCTGATATTAATATAATCCATTATTAGTAGGTCTATAGGTGCAAATTTTCCAAGATTCACATGTCAATGGTTTTCTATCAGTGTTTCTACTGTGTATTTTTCTTCTAAGCCATAACTTTGATCAATAAGTCTTCAGTGTTTGGAAAAAATTGATGAACTCAAATTCTTTCTAAAAGCTTGGATTTAGATTTTCCAAATTAATTTTATGTTGTGAAGCTTAAATATCATTAGCAAAATTCTTCTAGCTCTATTTTTTTATATTTATTTTCTACTTTCTCCTATCACACCTAACAGATGAATTGTCTAAAAAACCATAAGCTATCTTGCCTTTGATAAATTGTTTATGTATCATGTGGTTAGCATCCTTTACACCAGACTCCATGCCTAATGATCCTTGTTCTCTTCTCCCCAAATCAATATAATCTCATCAAGTAAATATGGTCAATGATCTTATAAACCTACTGCTAAAGTGGGAGTGAGTGGTAGAGTTTTCAAGAGAGTTACCTCTCCAGATTGAAGGGTCAACATTCAATCTAAAGCGGTTAGAGGTTACCTTAGTTTTTTCCTTCTACAGTTGGTGTTTTTTCCAAGTGATAACATTTTGGCATCGTAACTTAATTCTTTTTATAATTAATATAATAATAGTAAATTAAAATAGAGTATAATTTAGTTAATTTTTTATGATTTTATTTATTTATTTATTTTAATTTTGGCAATGTGATATGTATCATGAATTAAGTTTCTTAATGTCTATCGATGTCTACTAGTCTTTTAATTTATATGGATGTGCTAGTTATAGATGGTAGGGATTTAAACTCAGTGGCATATTCTTAAACATTCTTAGTAGTAGTAACAAATCAAAAGTTGATATTTATGTTAAAAATAGTTATGCTCTTTTATTAAATCCAATAATAAAAAAATCTAATGACTTTTTGGACATGTTACTAAGTCATGATATTGTAACAATGTCTATTTCATGGTAAAGGATGTTCATGTTACATGGTTTTTAAATGTATATATGTTTAACTCATATTTGTTCTTTTTATCATTAAAAATAATAATAATAATTTAAATAGATTATAATTTAGTTATTTTTTTGTCTTTTTTTTTTTAAACATATGAAACTAAAGTGTATTTTTTTTAAGGAGAACGAGAATTTTGTATTTATATGAAAGTTTGAGAGTGGAAAGCAGTAAATCCCTCATGCAGTACGCATCTATAACTTAAAAAATTATTCCTGAGCCCTTGTGTCCAACAATACTACAAGTTTTTCTAGAGGGACTCCAAACTTGACAACAAGAAAAGGGTTTTGTAGGTATATACCTTACAAAACTGACCTAATAAAATACATTTTTTACATTTCATTCTATAACTAATTGATAATGTGGCACTTCATAATTGTATATTTCCAATCCATTTAGTTCTGAGGAATAAGAGAACCTTTGATTTTTCCGTAGATTTTTAAATCTCCCAATCTTAAGTTACACCCTTCATCAGCACATAAGTCTGTAGAAGAAGAAGATACTAATCAATTGATGTTTGATACAAAAATTTATCAGTAGATTTACAATAATGCAGTGGCTAATTTTCAGAGAAAGTAAAACCTCAGGGGAATTTTTTTTCCAATTAAAGCTCCACCTTCAAAACTTGTAGCATGACAACAACAAGCCGAGCCAAAAAGAGACACACTTAAGAAGGTTGATGACCGAAAAAAGGATTCTCATAAAAAGGTAGATGGCCCAAAAAGGATGCTTTGCAAAAGGTGGATGATACCAAGAAGTATATGAAGGAGATGGAAAAGGCTTGGGTATCATTCAATTTAGAGAATAAAATTGGTAAAATAAAAATTTATATTCCTTTTCTGAACTAATGAGTAGTATAGGAAATAAATCATTATAATGGTGAAGGGTTCAGAGACTGATCATATAAACATTAATGCACAAGATTCTCTCAATATAAATGATGATGCCCCTGAGTTTGTATTTGGTCCTCATGTAACTAGTGTGAATGATGATGTCCCTCCTTTTTATGTTAGTTTAAATATCCATGACATGATTCTACATAATGCCATGCTGGACTCTCGAGCATCACACAACTTGATGCCTAAGTCATTCATGGAAAATATGGGACTTGAGGTTTCCAGGCCCTACAAAGATTCTTTTTCCTTTGATTCGATAAAGTCATGTGCTTGGGATTAATTAAATATCTTGTGGTAAATCTAACACAAGTTCCTTACAAAAAATTCTTATAGACGTGGTAGTAGCAAATGTCCCACCTAGGTTTGGCATGCTGGTTTCAAGGTCTTGGTCAGCCAGGTTGGGAGGCACCTTGCAGATGGATATGGCTTATGCATCCATCCCAATATTTGGAGAACTAAAGAGACTTTACAGGTAGCTCCAAATGAAGTAGGCAGTGAGTAGCAAGGTTGAACCAGAGAATCATCCTCTTTATGCGGTTGACACTGATCTCGGTTCTCAAATTTTCTATAATGATTTGTGCTTTGAAGAGGATAAAAAATAGTAGATTGAAGGTGAAGTTCAGGAGGAAAAAGCATAGGTAGTCGGAGGTGATGGGTTATGGAACATGAATTTTGATGGTTCTACTAGCAAATATGGTTTAGGGGAAGTTATCTGGATAATTTCTCCAAATCTTACTAGTCAGTTACACTCCTTCAAACTATAATTTGAATGCACCAACAACATCACAGAGTATGAGGCTCTGATCATTGGGTTATATATGCCGAGAGAACAAAAAGTAAAAAGGATCTGTGTCTTTGGAGACTCTGAATTGGTTGTGAAGCAAGTCCTGGATGCATTTAAAAATAAACATCCAAGGGTGAGGGATTATCGAAATGATGTATGGGATATGTTTGACAATTTTTTTAGAACATAAAATTTATGTTGTTTCTAGAGAAGAAAATGCTATAACATATTCTCTAGCTACGATTTCTGGTGATTTTAAAATTTCCACTCATATGAAGAAAAAATATGAGATTATTGTAAATCATAGATCCTCTATCCTAGACAATGTTAAGCATTGGAAGGTTTTTGAGGACGATCAACAGATCCAGAGATTCCTAGAATTGACTGATGAATCTGCAAATACCCCTATTAATCATAATGGAGATGAAGAACCAGATTTGAAGTCAAAATCAAACGTTTTTATTAATTCTATAGTTGGACAAGAAATTATTCAGCTAAACAAAAATTTTATTCCCAGAGAATTGTTCCCTCTAGAAAGAATTTTTGATAGCAATGGTGTAGCTGTAAACCTAGGATTCAATGAAGTTATAATGGGTTGGAGGATTAAAATTTGGGAACAAAATAAGATCCCAAAGTAGTTAAAGTTTCCAATTCCTTGAAAATAGAGCAGAAACAACAATATGCAAAATTGTTAAAAGATTTTTCAGATGTGTTTTCTTGGAGGTATGAATATTTAAAGGTTTATGAGAAGAACATCATTCAACACACTATTCCACTTAGGGAGAACGAGAAGCCTTTCAAATAGAAGCTTATAAGGATTAATCCAAAGCTACTACCATTAATAGAAAAGAAAGTTAAGAGATTACTTGTTGCAAAGGTTTTACGCCATTAAGATTTTCTAATTGGATTGCCAATTTGGTTCCAGTTAGGAAAAAAAAGTGGAGAAATTAGACTTTGTGTAGATTTTAGAGATATGAACAAGGTTTGTTTGAAAGAAAACTATCCGCTACTTAATATGGAATAAATATTGTAGAAAGTAGATAAAGCTGAGAGGATTTCAATGCTTGATGGTTTTTCCAAATATAACCAAATATTGGTGAATCCAAGAGATAGAGATAAGATATTGTTCACTATGCCTTGGGACACCTTCATGTACTCTAAAATGCCTTTTGGGCTAATGAATGTTGGAGAAAAATTCCAAAGGGTGATGGACATAACATTCGCAGAAGAAAAATATAAGTTTGTAGCAGTTTACGTGGATGAAATAACAATTTTCTCGCTATCAGATTTTGATCACTTGAAACATCTCAGGCAATTTTTTCTAAAGTGCAGAAAATTGGACATTTCTCTAAATCCAAAGAAGTCACACTTTTCTATGAAGGAGGGTATGTTATTGGGTCACATAGTTTCCAAAGAGGGAACTAAACTTGATCCAGATAGAGTTGCCGCAATCAAAAGTTAGAACTTCCCAAAAGTAAAAAGGAAATGAAATATTTCCTTGATAAGGTAATTTTTTTGAGGAGATTTCTTCCGAATTTTTCGAAAATTGTAAAGGCAATTATCAATACACTAAAAAAGGGTAATGAGATTAAGTGGACAACTCCAGCTAGAAAATATTTGATGGAATTAAACATGCATTAACACATAAACATGTTCTTATAAGTCCAAATTTCTCAAGGGAAGTTTTGTTTTTTTCCTTCACATCTAAACGTAGAATTTCTGGAGTACTGCTACTGAAAAACGAGGACAATAAAAAAACAAACTTGTCCCATCCAATTTGGATTTTATTTGCTTCGTAATTTCGGTGAATTATAACATCCTGTAGCATCTTGTAGTTTCCTGTAGCACTCGTCTAGCGTGTATATACTTGCCCATATTTTTTCAAAAAGGTTGGTATCCCTTAGGGTTGAATCATGACCCCTAGGCTCTAAATAAATGGTTGAGGAGGAATAAACACCACTTAGGACTTGCCTTTTTACCCATGCTAAACATCTTAGCGATTTGGGTTAATGGACAAATTTATGAATTGGATAATACGATAATAATTTTCTTGATTGCCACATCTAATGAGTTGTGTCAATGAATCTAAAACTCTTTGGAATGTAATGATTGACATTTACTTTATAAAATAGATTTGTTTTCCTTGTATTTTCTTTCCTGCAATAGGTTAATGTTTCCATTTCAAGCATTGCTATTTCTACAATTAGTTTAGGATGTTATTTCATTACATTCACTCCATTACATCATGAAAAAAAAGGAAGGATACATTCTATGTTGCACATATAGTGTCGATACCTCTTAAGTTTGTACGAACCCCAGGTTGATAATTAAAGTTGGTAGCTTGGGAATTGCAACATTCTTGCTGCAATACTGAGGCTCATCACATTTTGGCATCGTTGTTGGGGAGGTGTCAAAGTATGCATTGTTTTCTTCCCTAGTTGATTCATTTGTTTTACTTTCTGCCAAAAAAAAAAAATCATTAGGCATCTTTCATTTCAAGAACATAAAATAGCATTGCATTAGCATTCTTATTCATTTTTTCTTTTCTTTTTATCTAACACCAACCCCCCATTTGATCACGTGGTGAGGTAAGAGCCACACCACCATCCACTTTTGCATGTAGAAGAAGAAGAGATGGCAAAGAAGATAGAAGAAATGGATGGAGATGATGAAAATGAAGAATATCCTATTGGATTTCTCATTCAAGATATCGAGATCAGTGTGCATATGAAGAACATCCCTCCATCTTTTCTTCCAAACTTCCATGGCATGAGGTTAGAGGATACGAAAACCTTTCTCTTTGAATTTGAAATTGTTTGTAGATCTTATGTTTACTTAGTAAACACTAAAAAATTGAGATTGTTTCCGGTGACATTGAAGGATAGAGCTCTTAAATGGTTCATGAGTTTAGGCACTAATTCAATAAGATCATGGAATGATATGCAAAAAATATTTCTAGAAAATATAAAGATCATGATCTTAAAGAAGAAACCTTTAGATGAATAAAAAATAAGATGAGAGCCTTGAGGATCTAATAGAGAGGTTCATGTATAATGTTAAGAGGGAAAAACTACATCATTTAGGATCAACCACTAAAAAGCCTCTTACTTAGAACAGTTAGGTATGAGTGGATTGATCTCCTTGATCTCATGAATAGAGGTGATGTATACCAATTATCATTTGGAGAAATTTGTGAAACATGAAAACACATATTAAGAGGAAGGGTAAGAGTAAGTCAATTAGCATCAAGATCGGTAAGTCCAGCTAAACTTGGAAATTTGCTTGATAAGTTAAAAAAAAAAAAAAATTATTAGCAATCTAACTGAACAAGTAGAAATGTTAAGAATACAAAATGAGCAAAAAGAAGATGTTGATATTTGTGTTGTCCATGCAGAATCACATGATGTTAAATATTGCCCCTCATTACCAAGGTTGAAGGAAGTTTACCAAGAGGACAATGGAGCAATTCAATCGCCAATGCAACTATGTTATGTAGCTCCAAGAGGACCATGGCAGGCTATTCAAATTGATATGATGCAATAGCCTAATTCACAATTTCAAGCTTATGCACATCCATCTTAAAGTAATTGGAACACACCATTTCCTTGGCAACCTTGGTCGTCTCAACCCGAAAACCAATCTTGGCAACAAAGTTGGCAAGGAACTTATGGGAGTCATCCATAATATTTTGAATATTTTCCTCAATATCCTCCATACCAAAATCCATTATATCCCTACCATTCACCTCCACCACAACCACAAACCAAACCACATCCATCTCAAAGATCCATTCCCACTCAACTATAACCCACACATAGAAGTAGCTCAACCCACTTATCGTGTTGAGGCACAACACTTCCAAACATCTCCTCTTGATCTCAATGGCATTCATCTTAGCTCAAGAAGATCATTACCAAAAAGAGATTCTCTTGATGTCATAGAAGGACAACAGCCAGGATTAAAAAAAAAAAAAAGACCAAATAATCATGGGCTGCACTTGATGAAGAGCAGACATCAAAATCATAGATTGAGAAAATTCCCACATGTTTACCATTAGATCCTCCATGTGTTCAAGAGAATAATAAGAAAAAAGAAGCAGATATGAACTTCATGGAAGAAGAAGACAACCAAGATGATCCAAATTAGCAAGTAAACCAGAGGCATCAAAACTATATTGAAATATGGTTCCAGACAATCAGTAAATTGTAGACACACACTCTTCTTCAACAATTGTTGATCTCATCTCAGTCAAAGTATTTGGTCTTTGAAATTAAGGTGCATCTCAAAGCATATATTTCAAGCCTACACATCAGTTTATTTTTCATCTTGATGTGCACATGGCTTGAGTGGAAGTAATTTTATACTTGAAAGAGATTTTGTTTTTCTGGTAGAGTAGGATAGAAAAATAAAAATGGAAAATAAGAGAAAAAAATAAAATCTTAGGTGAAAACCTCCTTTGAGGCGCCTTAGATTGGCTCATTGATTGAAAACCTCCATGAGGCATTCAATGGGTTGGGAAAAAAGAGAAAAAAAAAGAAAAAGAAAAGATCCTATGTGAAAACCTCTTTTGAGGCGCCTAGGCAGACGTACTAGTTGAAAACCTCATTGAGGCAGCTAGTAGGCCTAGAAGGGAAAAATTAAAAAATAATAAAAAATCTTTGCTCCATGTATCTCTCTGTCATGAATGCAGGCGATCTCCAAACTTTGCAAGCAACAAAAACAAGTTAGCCACCAAAAGAAAAGTTGATCAAAAGCCTAGTCAAAGGAAGTCAAATTTGGACTTTATCATCCTTTGTTTAGATGCTCCAACGGGACCAAGGCCATGCCAATCCATCACCCTCATCTATTTCAACCATCCATTCATCATTCCCAAGATTTTAACACTCATTTTCCTTACTGTCCTAAAATGCTACAAGAAGACTCTATTTTATTATAGGAAACAAAAATACATAGACTAGAAAATTATTTTTGTCATATCTTGAAACCGTGCATCCATTTTCCAATCTATTTCAGGGGGAGATGCATATGGATGATAGTAACATGCCCAAGCAATTTTAGCAAATTTCAGTGCACACTTTTCGAGAAATTATCCTCCATCACCTACAACCATTTTTAAATTTTCTCGATATCTATGCATACATTTGCAAATATGTTTTATGGGAGATGCATATGGATGATGGTAACATGCACAAGAGTATTCAACAAATTCCAATTCATAGTTTTCTAGAAATCGACCTCCATCACCTACAACCATTTTTATTTTTTCTTGAGATTTATGCATCCATTAACCAATTATTTTTTTATGGGGGGGTGCATAAGGATGATGCAAACATGCTAAAAAAATCAGGTCAATCCAATATACCATTTGGGAGATATGGTCAAAACAAGTCTACTACAGGAAGTCCTGAACTACTACACGAAGTTGGCTGAGGGGTTTTGGAGGAAAAGAATAGTGAGATGAAGTGTTGGAAGGGTGTATGGCAGTTGTGAAAAGTGTGGGGAAGCTGAAAATCACCCATGGCCAAGCCCAACACTCCAAGAAGTTCGGATTTGACTAAGATAGCTTGCTCATAGTAACCAAAAGACAAAGGATTAGAATATGGGCTGACATCCATCAACTCCACCAGCAACAAATTGGGCACTAAAAATAAACTTGCACACAAAAACCTTATCAGTCAAATAATCATCAATATATGAAGACCCGTGGAGAAGCAAACAAAGGAAATTATCACCTCTAGAGGACAATGGATCGATCATCAACTCAACAACAACATGCATGCCTCTCCAACAACCATCAGGTAGGTACAGGTATATAATATTCTTGACCTCTTCCCTTGAGCATATTATAGTTATAAATTTGTTGTCAATGCATGAGAGGTGAGGTTTTATAAGCTAAGGATGGGTCAACAATTTCAGCCACCCTCAACTAGTTAATTGTATCTAACTCCCTCACTCATGCAAAGTGGAAAAGCCAAATTAGAAAGGGTGATGATTATGAGGAATGGGGCCAACAGTTAAAAGAGGAAATTTGTGCAAATGAAAAATCACCAAAGCACTCCAAGCCCTCCATCCAATTCATATCCACTATCTATCCATCATTTATCCATCCCATTTCATAAGAAAAAAAAAATATTTTTCATGAAAAAACCCTACTCTTTGGCTCACCTTGAAAATTTCTTCAAAAATGCACACAGAGCACATCCTCTCCATTTTCACAAACCCACACTACTCCCTTTGAGCCTTAGCATCATCCTACAAATACTCTACATCATTTCTCATCACTCCCATACAGTTAGAATACCCTGAAAGAGAAGAAAGGATTGTTACAGGAAGAAAACCTACTCCTATAGAAACCATTACAAGAAGCCATAATCCTATCAGTTTTCCCTTTCCCATCAAGTAGAGGGGGTGATACAAACTCATGAGGCACTCTACCACTCCAAGTAGGACTCTCCACCAACAGCAGTAACACCTTGGGCAACAATGAAGGACTGGCACACATAGAAACAACAACAGTCAAATACCATGAAGGACAAAGAAGATATACACAGAAACAGGAAAAACATAAAATCATGAGAAGGAGCACTATGAGAAATGAGTGCAGGATTTAATGGAAGGGAAGAATTTTTTGACACCTGTGAGGAGGCCAACCAATAGAGCAACCATAAATAATAATATCAAGGCACAAACTTCTTTGCTATAGGAGGAAATGGAGCTACTACATGAAAAACAGGGCTGCTACAGGAGACAGTCTGTCTGCTACAAGATTGTCCCAAGAGGAAAAAATGGGCCCTATCTTGAGGATTATTGGCCACAAAACCCTATAACTTTGAAGGAGTCTTCAAAGAAGGGGTAAGTACTTGATCTATCACCTCTTGCAAACAAAAATTCTGTGAATTTTTGCAAAACACCTCCACTAAACATCTTGTAGTAGAACCATAAAAAATTGAATTGTGGAGTTTTGTTGTAAGGATGAGCATTATGATGGGAGAATAAACTTGCTTTGAGATTGACATAACATTCTTCAACTCATTAATCAACAAGAATCACTCCTCCTCTTGCCATAAGCTGAAATGATGAGTGCTATGAAATTGACAATTGGCAGTAGGGTTCCCTTGCGCAAACCTTGAGAAGACATGGAAAAATATTGTTGACATGGATAGAGAAGATTTTTTGGACTTAAAGAGAAATTCAGTGATGGATCTGTAGAAGAAGAATATGGTGGCAAAGAAAAATAAAATGTTGAAACATAAGATAAAGTGCCTAAAAAAAATAAAAACAAAGGATAAAAGGAGAATAAGAAGCAAACTAAAGAGATAACCTCCCTCCAATCCAAAAGAAAGGAGCCCCAAGCCTCTCAAAAGAAGCCAAGCACCAAGGGAGCCATGACTAAACAAATAAAAGAAGAATATGCCTTGCTACAGGAAGGCAAGAATTTTCTATAGGAAAGTGTTTAACAATGATAGAGCAAAGCAGGGAGGCCATCGGGCCATGAATGGGGCACAATGAGGTCACTAAGTTTCTCAGAGGATGAGCAACACTTTCAGCGCGAGGGTATGATGGGCCGCCAAATTAGACATAAATTAAGGCCCATCTAACCATCCTTCAACACATTAAACCTCTCTTTTTGCATTAGATAACATATTTTTAACTTTAATATGTTCATTAAGAAGGTTTATGGATAATTGCATATTTGTGCCTAATATTATTTATTTTTGTAGAACATTGTGAGAATATTGGGCAGATTATGGAGACTTGGAGGAGGAGATAATTTAGGGATATGCTCCCTACTACAAGAGGATTAATATTGGATAATAAATCAAAAATATATTATGAAATTAGTGCGCTGATTCTGGAGTTTCAATGATTGAGAAAATCTAGGAATGTGTTCCCCATCATTTAATGTAGATTCCTAGTGTTGGGAACCAGATCCACTATTTGAGGGATTTTGGAGGGGTAAGCTTCCTCCTTTCATGGGGAATGGTTCCTAATCATTTTTTATAAGTACCAAGTCGAATTTACCTCTAGGGGTGGATTTTTCTTAGTATTCTTGAGGAGAGAACTCGTATTTTTGCAGCTCCACTTTCATTTCTTGTAGGGATGTAATTGTATTGATGGAAATAATGAAGATTGGTGCCATGTCAGCTTCTAAATCCTAGTATCCTCCATAGGACTTTGAGTTTCCTTGGGCTTGGCCATTCTAGGAACCTCAGAGCCCTTTTGTATCATTTACTTTTCTTCCTTTCACTTCTTATTCACATGCATCTCTTGTTCTTGTCTTTTTCTATTTCTGCATTTAGTATTGATGATTTCTTGTTGTAGGATTGGGTTAAATGGTTGAAGTAGGTCCGTTTGCAGGATAAAAAACATGAATTCATCCTTTGAACAATTTTGGAAGGTCATAGTAATCATTGAGCTACTTGGATTAGTTTGCTTATTCCCAAATCTAAATTTCTGGAAGTCCCTTGTGGCAAATAGTAGTAAATTTATGTTATTTTTTAAAACATTCTAAATAGCTTAAATTGAGTTGATTATACTTGAATTAGATCACAAAAAATTCAATTTAATAACAAAATTTACCCCATTGCATTCACACTTGATTAGGTTAGGCATTTGATAAATTAACTAGCTCACTAGTTCTCGAATTTCTAGATTTTAGACTAGTATTTTTTCTGCTATTTTTTAGCATGGGTTAACAGGGGTATTTTTAAGTGATTCCACTTGGAATGGAGATCTAAGAGATCCTATCTAATTAAAAAATTTGTCCCATCCAATTTGGATTTGATTTTCTTGGTTATTTCAGTGAATTATAACATGTTGTAGCATCTTGTAGCATCCTGTAGTTTCCTGTAGCACTCTTCCATCGTGTATATACTTGCCCTATTTGCTCAAAAATATTGGTTTTTGTCTGTTAGGGTTGAATCATGAACCCTAGGGTCTAAATAAATGGTTGAGGAGGAATAAAGACCACTTAGGACTTGCCTTTTTACCCATGCAAAACATCTTAGTGATTTGGGTTAATGGACAAATTTATGAATTTGATAATACAATAATGATTTTCTCGATTGCCACATCCAATGAGCTCTGTCAATGGATCTAAAACATTTTAAAATTAAATGATTGATATTTAGTTCATGATCTTTACTTTATAGAATAGGTTTTTTTTCCTTGCATTTTCTTTCCTGCAATAGGTTAAGGTTTCTATTTCAAGCATTTCCATTTCTGCAATTAGTTTAGGATTTGATTTCATCACATTCACTCCATTACATCATGAAAATGAAAGAAATACACATTGTATGTCACACATATAGTGCCTATACCTCTTAAGTTTGTACGAATCTCGGGTTGATAATTAAAGTTGGTAGCTTTTGGAGTTGCAACATTCTTGCTGCAATATTGAGGCTCATCATTCATGATTTCTTTGGATCTCCACTTCCCCTTTAGGAAGCCTTTCCAAGATATTATTTTCCATGGAAACCTGTTGGGTTGTATTATATTCTTTCCACGAATAACTCCCCTAGTTAATCGAGAGGTTAGAGGGGGGGCGCAGATCCCCCCCTTCGTTGCGTCGATTGAGTAGTAGGGGGATCACAGGGGGTTTGAGGGGGGTGATTAGCCCCCCTCTACAAGGTTCGGGGCACCACCCCAGGGGAACTTTTTTTTGGACCCTATATTAGGTGGGTGGACCTACTTATGGTTTTGTGCATGGTTTTCGCACATGGTTTTGGGCGTGATGGTTTTTGGTCCATGGTATTGGATGCTTTGACATGTATATATATGTATTATAACATTGAAAGGAACATAATGAAAAATCAAGCTAGTAGTCCCGGTTTTTGGATCCAGGGGAAAATATCTATGTAGATATGTTTTATGTGTTATTCTCTCGCATTGTTTATTTTTTGTGATTTAGAATTCGTATGCAGGTAATTTCTGTACGGGGTTAAAACCTACATTTGGTATAAGAGTTGTTTTGTCATCAAGGGGGCGACTTTGTTGCTAAGGGGTTTCGCTCAGGCCTGTGGTAGACCCTGTTTAGTGGGAGAACTCCGGGATCGATTCTGGTGGTGAAAGAAGATGACGAGTAGTGGAAAGATAGAGATCAATAAATTTAATGGTCAGAGTTTTGAGTTGTGGAAACTCAAGATGGAGGATTTGTTGGTGCATAAATATTAGTGGATCGTGGTAGATCCAGGTACTAAACCAACGAGAGTGTCCGATGAAGAATGGAAGAAGTTGGATCGGAAGGAAAAGAGCACAATACAATTGTGTGTCTCAGATTCAGTATTTTTGAATGTATAAGGGAAGCTACGGCAAAGGCTTTGTGGGACAAGTCAAGGACTTTGTACCAATCTAAGTCTCTGGTGAATAAACTGTTCCTACGTAAAAAGTTGTATAACCTGAGGATGAAAAATGGAGACTCGGTGACAGAGCATCTGAACGCATTTAATACTGTGGTAAGCCAATTATTGTATGTTGATATTAAAATTTCAGATGAAGATAAGTGCATTAGTTTGTTGTGTTCTCTACCATATTCGTGGGATAGTCTGGTTATTGCAATAGGTAGCAATGCAATTGCCTTGTAGTTTGATGAAATAGTCTCATCCTTGCTGATAGAGGAGATGAGATAGAAAAATATGGAGAGCTAGAATGGTGATGCCTTATCTATACGAGTGAGGTCCCATAACATAAACAAAAATAAGTCATCGAGTGGGAGATCTAAATCTCCAGGAAAACTTGTCAAGGTGTGCTGGAAATATATTGTGGTAAGCCAATTATTGTATGTTGATATTAAAATTTCAGATGAAGATAAGTGCATTAGTTTGTTGTGTTCTCTACCACATTCATGGGATAGTTTGGTTATTACAATAGGTAGCAATGCAACTGCCTTGTAGTTTGATGAAATAGTCTCATCCTTGTTGACAGAGGAGATGAGACAGAAAAATATGGAGAGCCAGAATGGTGATGCCTTGTTTGTACGAGGGAGGTCCCATAACGAAAACAAAAATAAGTCATCGAGTGGGAGATCTAAATCTAGAGGGAGATCTAAATCTCTAGGAAAACTTGTAAAGGTGTGCTGGAAATGCAGAAAGGAAGGGAACTACAAAAGGGACTGTAAATCTAAAGCTCCTGACAAAGGACACGGATCTGATGATGCTCCTTCTTCAGAGGTGAAAACCACCTCAGATGAAGGTGGGGATGTGTACTTGGCTTCTTCAAGTACACATGTAGATCATAAGGCATGATTGATTGACTCAGGTGCATCCTTTCACTTCCCTCCCCATAGAGAGTGGTTCTGCGAGTATGAGAAATATGATGGTGGTGATGTCTTCTTGGGGGATGAAAGGAAGGATAAAATCATTGGTCACAGAAAAGTTAAGTTGAATTTGCAAGGTGGAAGGGTTAGAACCCTTCCGGGTGTTCTGCATATTCC
>APFE031754374.1:300871-357166 GCA_000404065.3 Pinus taeda
GTTCCATATGCAAGTGCAGTCGGTAGCCTGATGTATGCGATGGTCTATACTAGACCAGACATTGCACATGCAGTGGGAGTATTGAGCAGGCTTATGTCAAAACCAGGGAAGGAGCATTGGACAACCGTGAAGCAGGTTTTCAGGTATTTGCATGGCACTAGTGATTATGGTTTGTGCTACCAAGGAAGACCAGGATTGGACAGAGTTTTGGATATTTGTGGCTTTGTTGATGCACACTGGGCTGGAGATATGGATCAGAGAAGATCTACAAGTGGGTATGTGTTTAACCTATTTGGAGGTGCAGTCTGTTTGATGAGTAAGAAACAATCTGTAGTGGCACTATCAACTATAGAGGCAGAATACATGCCAGCCACTCATGCAAGAAAGGAAGCAGTTTGGTTGTAGATATTGTGTTCAAGTATGGGTTAGTACAGGGAGATATAAGAATAGATTGTGATATCCAAAGTGCAATTTTCTTGGCAAAGAACCCCACTTACCATTCAAAGATAAAGCACATTGATGTTCAATATCACTTTGTGAGGGATATGATAGAAGACAAAAAGGTGTTGCTAGTAAAGGTGGACATTTTGAAGAATATTGTAGATGCATTGAAAAAATCTGTGAGCTCTAAGAAGTTCTCTTGGTGTAGAGAAAAAATGGGCATTGCAGGGCTGGATAATTGACTAAGCTCTCCTGTGGAAAGAAAAAAATAAGTGGGAGAATGTTAAGTTATGTTATATTCTTTCCATGACTAGCTCCCTTAGTTAACCGAGGGGTTAGAGGAGGGTGGATCACCCCCTTCGTTGCGCCGATTGCACAGCGGGGGGGGGGTCACATGGGGTTAGACCACCTCCCTCTACGGGGTTCGGGGCAGCTCCCTAGGGGAAATTTTTTTTTTGGACCCTATATTAGGTAGGTGGACCTACCTATGGTTTTGTGCATGGTTTTCGCACATGGTTTTGGGTGCGATGGTTTTTGGTCCATGGTATTGGATGCTTCAGCATGTATATATATGTATTGTAACATTGAAAGGAACATAATGAAAAATCAAGCTGGTCGGTCTTGGGATCTAGGGGAAAATCTCTGTGTATATGTGTTTAATGTGTTATGCTCTCGCATTGTTTATTTTCTGTGTTTTAGAATTTGTATGAAGGTGATTTCGATACAGGGTTAAAACCTACACAATCATGTATTTTTGTATTTCTTCCTTATTTTCATTCATGTTATTTTGTATTTATTCCTTACTTTCATTCATATTCTTTTCCATTTCTCTGCTAATATTTTCTTCAGAACTTGAGAAATGCAACTTTTTCAACATACTATCATCCATTTCATTAACTTTCTTCTCTAATTGAGAT
Source organism: Pinus taeda (assembly GCA_000404065.3). Taxonomy (NCBI): domain Eukaryota; kingdom Viridiplantae; phylum Streptophyta; class Pinopsida; order Pinales; family Pinaceae; genus Pinus; species Pinus taeda. Next base: position 302,230 of record APFE031754374.1, read on the forward strand.
AACCTAAATTCTAAGTCTTCACTTGCATAATGAGTCAAGGATGAGCCTTGAATAGATTTAATTGGTGTAGTAGCTTTCTTTGGAGGCATGTTGGAAAATAATAATAACCATCCTCTTTATTATAACCAAAAAAATAGGAGACCTTCTAATGAATAGTTAGGTCAATAGTAAATTACATACCTTAATTCAAGGAATATCAAAATAGACAAATATTTATTGATATATATTCGATATTTGAGGCATTCGAGATTTTAAATATTTTTTAGTGATACTTTGATATGTAGTTTATGAAATCCCAAGGGTGTGAACTAAATCTATTGTGCCAACTGAAAGTTATAGTGACTTTCCTAAAACTTCTTGATTTTTTGGTCTCTTCCCATGATAAAACTTCTATAGCATTCTATGTGTATAATTATTGAAATACAATTTGGGAACCTGTACTCGAGGTACTTCTATATGTCTCCTGAAATTTCTAAAGATTTCAAAATATGAAAGTTTCCGTACGAGAAGATATAACCAAAATACCAAGCTAACCAGTTTAAAATTTATTTCATATATGTTCAAAAAATCTAACTTCCATAGGATACAAATCTCAAAGTATAGTGAAGAAAAGGAAGTAGATATTCCCCAAGATGTTTCCTTAATATGGTCAAAGTTTCACTTTGTGAAACCTTATTAAGAAAAAATTATAGAAAAACTGCCAACTGAATTGTTTGAGACTAAATTGTGGAGCATACAAAAACCTTGAATTCCCTGTAGTATATCTTTGAAAATATAGCAATAAAAATTTTAAAACTTGGATCAGATGTTCACCACAATTTCTATTCAACATTCTATGAAGACCTATTTTAAGCGACAAAACCCTAAGATCAAGAGATTTGATACCAAATGTTATGATCCTTGCATCTTAAAAATGATAAGAAACAAATAATTACAATCCACTTCGAGGGGAAAACCTCATTATACAATAAATACATTGAACAAGAAAATATTTGATGATCCTAAGAGTAGGCCTCCTTTGTGTGTGTGTGTGTGTGTGTGATATATAAGACAAAGGATACAATTATAATAAATGTGACCCTAAGGGGTTCTAGTCTACATAAGCATATAACAATAGAAATGTAGTCACTCATTATCTAGGTCTTAAAAAGGGGTTTTGGTGTTAATATGGAGCTTATATAGGGCTTAAAAAAGTATACAAATTTTTGGTGTTTTAGAAGAGCACCTGAAATTTGAAGTTCTCTAGGACAACATGATTCTACAAACCCAATTTTGGAGTTTGATTAGGATTAATGAAATTTGATGCTTAGGCTAAATTTTGGCATTGGTTGTGGAAGGAAATTTGAGGTTTAAGTAGAATCAAATTTTTGGTATTTGTAGACCCGAATTTTGGTGTTCAGAAATTTGACATCCAAAATTTGAGGTTCTGTTGAGATGAAATTTGGAGTTCGAGCAAGATGAATTTTGGGGCTTCCTACAAGATGTGTTTTGAGGTTCGGGTATGATTATAATTTGGTGTTTAGAAGAAATTTAGTGTTTTATTGTAAATTTTGGGTTCATATCAAATTCAATGATTTGACTAGGAGAGGTTGTGGCACAAATTGCTCGGATGTTTTGAGTCGAGAAGCAATATTCTATGTAAATTGTGTGATATATATACAATTGTACATGTAGAGATCATTGATGATGTAAAAAAAAATGAAATTGGTTAAGTAACATGTAATTACACAAATTGGTTAAGGAAAATTGGAGTAGGCATAGTCCAAGTTCAAGTAACCTCGAGTTAACTAAGTCCTTGGGAAGAAAGAACATTAGTGCCACATGCCTAAATATCTACATGGTGCCTTTAATTGTGTGGATTATCTAGTTGCATGATATAGTGCAATCTTCAAACATCATAGAAAATATAGTTTGGACTAATTAGTTTTGTAAGCTAATGAAAGGAATATGGACCTTAGAGTGATGTTTTGGATGTTCGTGTCGAGTGTGGATGACAATGGAACGGTTAATTTGCCCAATCAAAGTAAATTTGTCTCCACACAATGAATGATGTATTATCAAAATTTATATGATTTTACTTATAGTAATTTATAATTGACTGTGCTAATTTTTTTTTCATTTCTGTATAAGGGAGGTGTAATTATTTCCATGATACATAATTTTCATGTTACATTTAAAAATATATCAATCTTCTAACATCGTAGAAAATATAGTTTGGACTAATTGGTTTTGTAAGCTAATGAAAGGAATATGGACCTTAGAGTGATGTTTTGGATGTTCGTGTCTAGTGTGGATGACAATGGAACAGTTAATTTGCCCAATCAAAGTAAATTTGTCTCCACACAATGAATGATGTATTATCAAAATTTATATGATTTTACTTATAGTAATTTATAATTGACTCTGCTAAATTTTTTTTCATCTTAGTATAAAGGAGGTGTAATTATTTCCATGATACATAATTTTCATGTTACATTTAAAAATATATCAATAATTAAAACAAAAAATATTTCAATATTGGCAATCAATAAATTATTTCACGCCGTGTCAATTTATCTATTTCTTTTTATGTCAAGTGGTTAGGAGGAATTATTGTTAATCTCTCCACCTAACTTCAATTCTTGCAAGTAACATGATGAGTTCACATTGAAATTACCAACATAGATCCATCTTATGTACATATCTACCAAGCACCGAGATGGATCAAATCTCTCAAGATGCAAACATACTTTTGAGTGCAAAACTTGATGAAAGGTTTGCACTTTGAGAAATTTGATTTCTCTCAAACATAAATCCATCTTATGTACATATCTACCAAGCACTGAGATGGATCAAATCTCTCAAGATGCAAACATCTTTTTGAGTGCAAAATTTGATGAAAGATTTGCACCTTGAGAAATTTGATTTCTCTTAGTTGTTAGTAGAACCAGACTTAAAATGGATTTATGCTAGCTATTAGTAATATTATTTATGTTTATATAAATTTCACATCTTTATATAAAGAAATATCCTTATTTTAAATTTGATAAAAAATTGATAATATATGTAGTTACATATATGAGGCATTTTTCTTTGACATGTTTTATAAATTTTTCAATTTAATTTTTTAATTTGATATATATAGCATTGATTATAGATAGATAAACATGAAGAAAGGTTTATTGTAAATATTTAATTTTTATATGCTTAGTAATTAAATTTAATATGAAGTTCTAAAATATAATAGTTATGAATATGAATAATTATTTTAATTTATTATGACTAAATGGATCTTAATTCATAGTTGTTATTTGTATTAAAGTTTCATATTTAAATATTTTTATTTTTATTTTGTAAGCTCCCTTTGTATTGCTATAGAAAATATTTACATCAGTTTAGCAAAATTACTATATTTGGCTTGTCATTTTGGAAGCAACCCAGAGACATTAAAGTAGAGAATCAAGTAATTGCAAAATTGGAGGAGAGTCCATAAGAAACATAGACCAAAACCATTTGCAAACCCACTTAGGGGGAGACCACCAACAAGAGAGAAAAATTGATCATTGAGTTATTCGAAGGTCTTTTCTTCCTTTTCTTCTGGTGAACGTCAATCCATCTCGAGAAGTTTTCGAGAGAAGATGACATTGAGACAACGCTCTATTCCGTTGAGGCATTTCCATTTTTCGAGGATATTCAATATTGATTGCTTCCTTATCACTATCTGAGTGATATGATTCATGAAGATGTATATGTCTGCATGTGGACAAAGCTAAGATCATGGTTGTATCTCTCTCTTCTCCATTTGAGGGATCTGGATGAAAGTGGGAAGATGGCAAAGGAGGACTATGGATCGCAAAGTCTATGGTACGAGTTGGTATTGTGGGGGCCTGAGTTGATGTCGAAGGACTAGATTTGGTTGTAGTTATTTTTTTTTGTTCCATGTTATCTTATTGATGAGCCAAGGAATTCTTAAATCCTTTTGAGTCTATTGAAAGCTCAGAATGTCCTTGCCTCAACATCGGGGAAACCACCCGGTCGGGAACTTGAATATCGTTCCTTTTCCGTTTGGGATAACTGTTCCGACTGGGTATATAGGGACCAATTTCCCATTCAAATATATTACGGAGTTTGGGGTTTTTGATATAGATGGGGTGAAAACTATTTGATAGAGTAAATATGAATGTAAATAAATAAATCTATATTTATCTATCTAATTCCCGAGATATAACTTTTTTTCATATACAATTTCATAAATATTTCTTTATAGATGAACGACAATATAGATCATCAAACATTTATAAGAGTTAGAACAAATTAAATATGATTAAATTGATTAAATAGTTAATCAATTTAATTATTAAGCACATATCACATAAAAACTATACCATTTCATACATACAACTAAAGATAACAATTAATACATTTATTTATTTATTTTTTTTAACTGGAACAGTTATGTTTTATTGATAGAAAACAGGTTGGGCAGAGCCTAAACAACCATTACAATTTTCAGAATTTACATTAGCTCTCTTTCTACTTAGGGGATGATTGCCATGGTCGATGTTTCTGCATTTATGATGATCATTCCGTCTTGTAAAGTGCATCCAATATTCGCCAATCTGTCTGCTTCCTTGTTTAATCCTTTGAGCATGTGGAAGAATTGAACCAATGGAAAGCCTTTCAGAATTCTGGTCACTATTGAAAGCTATTTTTTTAGCACCAGGTCCTTGAGCCTTTTCTCGTTTGCCATTGTTTTTATCAGCAGTTCTGAATCACCAAATATTAGAATTTCTTCTGGATTTCCTTTTCTGGCCATTTGGCAGGCTTTCAAGAGGCTGAGAATTTCAGCTTGATTGTTGGTTTTCATTTCAAGACCCTAACTAAAGTCATCTTTTTTCCCATTCTGAAAGAAGATCACCCCTCCTGCTCCAAACCTCCCTGGATTTCCTTTTGAGGCTCCATTGAAAAAAATGGTGCACTTGCCCTGAGATTTCCACCATTACTGGAAGCTATCCTCTGATTCTCGGATCTACCATTTTCCCTTATGCATTGGGCGGTTGAGTGCAGGAAGACTGGCCTTTCCTGTATAAGCATCCAACCACACCCTTTCTTTGGTTCGCAAGGAGTTGTCGTCTTTGACTGAGGAGTGGTTCAGAGTTTGTAAGAGGAGATTCTTTGCCTGTTTTGCCACTTTTTCTGCGGGCAATTCTGTGTTATTAAATATTATTTCGTTCCGAGCTAACCAAAGTTTCTAGCAGACATACTTTGGTACGGCTATCCACACCTTTTTCCAAATTGAGTTGCTGGCTATGCTGAAGGGATATCTGTCATTCCAAGAGGAGAACATGGTGTCAATCGTGCTTTGAGTTGGAGGACACATGTTCAGCCCGGTGAGGAAGAAAGACCAGACCGCCTTTGCAAATTCGCAGGCTAAAAACAGAAGATTTGCAGTTTCCGAGGCTCTTTTGCAGAGGACGAATCTATGTGGTCCAACTATGTTCCTCTTACACAAATTATCTCCAATCAGAATTTTGTTGTGGAACAGAGTCCAGAAGAAGAAGTTGATTTTGGGAATGACGAAGCTGTCCCAAATCTGCTTCCACAGGGATTCCGGGTATGGCGAGTCCTTTTTGCTCTGCATATGATAATATCCTTGGCTAGTTGTGTATACTCCGGTCTTACCCCAGCCCCAAACGTCTTCGTCTTCTGTGTGCACCAGGGCAAAGTCAGAGATTGCGGCTTGAAGGGGGTCTAGTTGAGCGTTTAAATGTTCAGGGATTCTGGGGAAAGTCCAACGTTGCCAGTTCCCTTTTTTGTCCCAGCTAGAGATGTCCTCAATTTTCCTTATGCCTTTTGACTGTAGCCAGACTCTTACATCAGTAATCTCGTGGTTTTCTGCTAGAGGGCGATGTCCCATAACACTGTCTCTCCATAGCTTTGTATTTTTTCCATTACCGGGGATTCGATACAAGTGGGATCTGAAAAATTCAATACCTCTATTACACAGTTTCTAGGCCTGCGTTCCTTTTGGGGATTTCTCCGTGTTGTAGGTTTTTATTGACTGATTTTTAATATATTTCAATTTAAAGATCTGACTAACTGGATGAGAAGGATCTGTGTGGATCTGCCATAGTAACTTATAGCCCAGAGCTAAATTTGCATGGACAAGGTCACGGATTTGAAGTCCACCTTCTGCCAGCGAACATTTCACCATATCCCAGCTTAGTAAATGAAATATGTTGGTGTTTCCTCTCCCACCGTTCCACAAGAAATTGCGCATGAGTCTGGAGATTTGATCTAAGATTAGTTTTGGAGCTAGCATGAGAGACACTTGGAATGTGGGCAGAGCCGAGAGGACTGATTTGATGAGCGTTAATTTGCCCCCTGAGGTTAGCCAGAAGCCTCCCCATGCAGTGATCTTCCTTTTAAATTTTGAGATAACTTCCTCCCACAGGTAATTTCTGTTGGAGCCTAGCATTATAGGAAGGCCCAAATATTTTATTTTTTCCTAATCTGCATGTCCTGTGTACCCCAGATCGTTTGCAATTGTCTCAATCTTGTGCTGCTTTGTGTTCCACCCATACACAACAATTTTCCTCTCACTTACCAATGCTCCCGAGATGCTACAATATTTCTGGAGTATGGTTCTGAAGGATTTAGCTATTCTTGGAGAGGCCCCTCCAAGCAATAGTGAATCGTCGGTGAAAAGTGCATGGTTCACAGGTCTATGCCTTTCACAATTCTGATCCCTGGTAGACAACCCTTTTGTTTTTCCAAAGTCAGTTTTCTGCTCAAGGAACTTCTATTCTCCATGCAGTTTGAAACGAAAAGGAAGGGGGTTGAGGTCTTCTTCTTCCTTTAAGCATAACAAGGTTGGCTTGTGATCTAAGGTTAGTTTAGGAAGAATCTTGGAGAAAACAATTTTTTTATCCATCATAATAGAACTGCTGGTGAGGAATCTGTCCAGCCTTGCAGAAATGTGGTGTTCCCCTGCTCTATTGTTAGTTCAGGTGTATTCTCCTTTCAATGGTTTGAATTCTACTAAGTCCCATTGTTGGATGAGGTTTTCCACTGTGGCGAGGAAGGGGTCTCTCAGAGAGGTCCCTCCTCTCTTTTCTTTGGGATATAAGATTATGTTCAGGTCTCCTCCTATGACTATATTCATAGGATTGAGTAGCTCCAGATAGTCCGAGAGTGTTTTCCAGCATTCTTTCTTCTCATCATAGTGCACAGGTACATACAAATTAAACAGGGCTAGCTTAAAATTACTTGCTATATGGCGCAGTTCTGTATATATCCAATGTTAGGTCACAAAGGAACTTTCTAAAGAGAAGGAGTTTTTGGACCAGAATGTGCCTATTCCTCCAGCCGAACCTCTTGCGCTGACTACCTTACCTGAATCAAATTTCCATCTTGTATTGCTAGTGTTTAGAAGGATTTCCCCTTCTATTTTTGTCTCTTGGAGCATGAGTATGTATGTGGATTCCATATTCATTATATCTCTGATAGTCTCTGCCCTAGTGGGATTCCCCAAACCCCTGTAGTTCCAAGAGACCAGCTGCATCATTTATAACTTGTTGGGGTAGGTCCACCTCCCTTAGGAACCCTTGGTTTGGTGTTCCTTTCGAGAGTCATTTCAATGATAGCTTGACTTCCCAGGGTTTTTTGTCTTTCTGATTCTTCTTCCCTAGTTTCTCTATTTGATTTCCTTCCAACTCGCTTTGATTTCCTTTCTAAGGTCTCCTCCTCCGATGAGCCCTCATTTTCTACATTCTTCTTCTTTTGTTTGATTATATCAGCATATCAAGGGGATGAAGTATTACATGGGTTCGAGTTTGGAGTGTTACCTGGATCTGAAGATTCGATATTGGTCTGCTGGGGAGGATCTTCCCGTTCTGCCTCTGGAGGATCTGGGGGTGGAGTGAGAAATTCAAAAGGATTTTTGTCCTCCTCTATGCTGATGGTTTCCTTGCTTCCAGCTTTTTGAGTGCTTTCATTTTCTTGCCCTGGTTTGTTCCCTGTCTCTTTGCCTTTGTTTTTGTTGTTGTTCCTGTTGTTTGCTGGTTTCTTTACCTGTTTCCATTGCTCTCCTTTTTTTTTTCTCTGTAGTTTCCTCAATTTTTTTCTTGCAATATTGTGAAGTGCCCATATTCATGGCAGTGCCAGCATTTAAAAGGCAGCTGCTCATAGTTGAGCTCTTGGAAATGAGTCCAGTCCGCCACTGAGAGTTTGATGGCTTCGGGTAAACCGACTTCAAGATCGACCTCGATGCAGATATGGGCACATGAGTATTGATCCTTCCTCAGCGCCTAATCTGTGTATCTGCCAAGAGCGTTACCTATGGATTGCAACGAGAGGGGGAGATGTGGGAGGGACACCCAAACAGGAACCGCCGTGGGCACGTCTTGAGCTGGATCGAAGTCAGGAGACCATTTGTTCAGGTAGAGCCCGTGAGGGCCCATGAAGTATGGCCCATTTATGAAGATTAGACTTCTATCCTCAGCGTTTTCGAACACAAACATAAAGAAACCTTTGCCAACAAAATGACTTTTTATTCCTTCTTTGACCAAAGGTGTCCAGTTTTGCTTTACCCATTCCTCGACAGCTTTCGGGGATGGCCATAACCCTGTGAACTGGCCGATAAGACCTCTTTCGGCGAGATTCAACGTTGTTCTACATGTTTCTTCCACCGACACTGTCACCGTGGGAATTCTTCCTAGTTTTTTGACAAACTTAGACTGAGAGCCAATCGTCCGTTTCCCAGATGCTGCGACTAAGGATCTAACGCTTCTAGTTCTGGGGGTATTGGGGGGGAAGCAACAGAGCCCCCACCAAGATCCATGTCGAAGTCACACGGAGTGGAAGGGACTGGCTTGGCTCTGCTAGGTCAATAGCAGCGCCTCCATGTGAGAACGCGATGCCAAAGATCTCTTAACCAAAAAAACCGAGCAAAGAAGGACCTGGGCCAAAGCGCCGCACTGACAACCCAGTGCGCCGCGACAATCCTGAGCGTCGCGCAGGCGCAGGAGAACACATGGAGGGGCGAGCCAATGCGCCTCGTGCACTTGGTGCGTCGTGACAGCAGCCCTGAGCGCCGCGCGCAGATGAAGCTGAACCTTGACAGGAACCCTAAAAGAGTTGCAGAGCATTTTTTTCTTTCAATTGTTCAATCACATGGTAATTGCACTTTTAATACACTTTTCAATAGTGAAACAATGCTTAATTGACTTGTGATATTGCATATAATAAAACAGTGATAAAACTTAACTGAGTTTTAAACATAAAACATAGCATTAATAAAAGATAATAGTGCCACATATATCAATGCTCTACTTATGGAAGAATTCAGTCTTTGGCCTAGCCTTTCTATTAAAATTATCGTAGAAATACAAAAGTGCAAGTTCCTTGAGTCTTCTTACAAAAATTCTGAACCCTTTCTCTAAAATCATGAGAGGGTATTTATAAATAAAAGTCATACTATCAAAATAGAAAATGCATATTTTGTTGATGAGGTTGAAACAAACACTCCTCGAAATAGGGAACAAAAAGATAAAAATAGCTTTCGTTGTAACAAGCAATTAAAGTTGGGAAGTTGACTACTCTCCCATTTGCTCTCATAACTTGTAAATAGCTTCCATCGGCTTCAATTATGGGGGATGAGCTGGCCTAATCCACATCTGTCCTACAAACAAGGCATATGAAAGAGGTGGGAGCATGTATTTAGTTGTATTAACAAGGTTGTGAAGAGCTAACCATTGTCCATAGGGCTATACCAAAAACTGGTGATGACATTCAAGATTTAACTTAGATAATTTCTTGATGCTACTTTCTTTTTCATTTGATTTTTTATGCCAATACTCTATGAGTATTTGAGTATTTGGCAAGCATTCTCCTGGGCACTCAGTAATAAGATTAACATCTGTTAGTCTTTCTCTAACAATTTTGATAATTTGGTCTACTGGGTCTCTTGCTTTGTAAATTGCTTCTTCAGCTTGCTTTATTCTAATATCCCATTCTCTAAAAAGAAGATCTTTGTATGATTCTTTTATTTTGGGAAGATTTTCTTTTATTCCATCTGAATTATCCAACCAAGTGTTGGAACCAGAAATCTTGTTGTTGATATCTTCATAGTATGTTCTTAATTCAGACATTTGATCAGTCAATGAGTCATTGTTTTTATAGAGGTCTTTGATGATCTTTAACTTCTTACAGAAGTTTACTTGTTGTTGTGCAAGGAGATCATTGATCTCTCCAACTTCTTTTATGAATCCTTCAATATCAATGTCCTTTTGTATCTGAGTTATTCTAAGTTGAAGTTGGTCAATCTGTGCATTTCAGCTCTGAATATCAGCTTCGTTTTAAACTTTCACTTGATTAAACTCAATTTGTAATTTTGACAACTTCAGTTTCCATTCCTGCTCCATATCATGTCTTTAGTTGTTTGTTCTAATTGTAAAATTTTTCATCTTTTTCTTTAACCAGTTGTTGAACTTCAATAGCTTTGAAAATGGTGGTCGTAGCATAGGCTCCTGCATATTGCAAAAGATTAGCTTAATCATCAGATGAATTAGCTTGATAATCTTTCCATACCACATTTAATGGAATGCTTCTAGGAAGAAGTTCCTGAGAATGTTCCATTCTTATTTTCTTCTTCTATCAACTCACAACAACATGATGTTTAGGATTGTAAAAAATATCAAGAGGCATAATCTCTTCTACTCTAAGGACGATCTCAGAGGTGGGGACTGCCAAGATAACTTCTTTATCCATTATTTGACTTGATGGCTCATTTACAGGAGACTTTGTCTTACTGGCTACAAGAGTCTTATCTATCTCCATTAAAGTTGAATCCTGCACTTCCTTCTCATGTGTGCTATCTAGTTCTTTGTTGAACTGATCCCAGACTTTATTGAGCTCACTAGTAGACATGAGCTCTTCTATTTGTTTCTATGAGATCAAAGTAGCGGATGTATTTTTTGTTTCTTTTGTAGATGACAACGAAGATTTTGTTGCAGACAATTCTAGCTTAAAAGCAATTAGGCATTCAGAAGGCAGTTTCTGTAGCCTTTTATTTATGTATTCTTGGAATAAGAAAAATCCCTCAGGGCCCAGTCGAATTTGTGCTAAATGTTCCACCTGCCTATATGAATCAAATGTCTCGAACAAATCATCAAAATCACCAGGTTCATGAAAATATGACCTTATTTTAACCTAAGTAGTGAAATCATGAATGACCTTTTTAGGGTCAGATTGTCTAGGAGGAATAATGGGGAGCTACATGCCTTCGATTTGTTTGATTTCTTAGACAACATGATTGTAATTTTCAAAAGCATAGAGTCCACATTGAATAGGAAATTGTGGCCAAATAGCCTTTTTGGAGTCTTTCAAGACTTTAGTTATACCATGACCTACGATCTGGTAGGCAAGTTCCCAGGCTAGAAGCTTATCGAGAACATAAATAGGAGAACATGTGGGGCTGCAACACTCCCAAATGCTCTGACATAACTGAAATTTTCTTTAGTAAACCAACATCCAATTGTAGTGAAGTCTTCTGTGGCTTCTTGAGACAACCTAGGGGCATTTTGATCAAAATGGCTTTGTACAAAGGCAACATTACTTTATTGTAAATTCTGTAAAAACGAGTTTGGTACTTAGATTCCCATAGATATCATGATATAAGTGAATTGGTGTAGGGTCTTCAAGTGTCCATTTCCATCCTATTGAAGAAAAATAAAAATAGAAACAAATGGAATCCATAATATAAACACTCATATAAAAAGTTGGCATAATTCTTTTTGAAACGTTGTGCTTTTGCTTATATTCTAAGATTTTGGACGCAATATTGTTGGACAAGATAGTAGCCCAATCCATTACTTCAAAATTAGAAGCAACTTGAATAAAGGGAACCCATTCAACTGTAAATTTTTGTGAGTTCGGAGAACCGAACAATCTACATATCATAGCAACAACATAACAAAATGTATCGACAATAGAAGCTAAAGAAGGCATACCCTTACTATCATGCTTGTGCTCGCTTGGGTCTTGTCTCCATTGTCTAATGGGCTCTAATTCTAATTTGGTCTTCTCTACAAATCTTTTGAGAAACTGCTTGTTGTAAATCTTCTGAGGGTCTGGAAAATGATACACCCTCTTCAAATTTGTAGCTTTGAAGGATCCTACTATCTTTTGGCTTGAATTTAAGAATGTCGTGTCTTCAATATTCACATTATCAATCATCCACTTAATCGTATCTACATAGGGTAAGATTTTAGGTTGCACAACAATTCAGTGAAGAAAGGAATTGGTGACATCAGAGAAGGTAGCCTCAAATGATGATGAGGCGTCAGCTGTTGTTTTCTTAACCGCTACTACTCTGGGGCTTTCTTCTTCATATAGATTGTACGTTGACTCCCAAGAAGAAGTACTAGAATCCGACATGCATGTGGTGTCTGTGAATAACAGAGCCATCTATGTTGCTTCTGGTTTAAATTGAGTTACTTATGTTTGAATAGACGACCCTTTTCCTTTCTTTCTTGCTTTGGGCATTTCAACAGAATGTCATTTATTAGTATTAGCCCGTAGAAAGGAAACACAGAGGAATCTTTTAAATCTCCAAGGATGAAAGGACACGTGGGACAAATACATACGTTTCAAATAACAACCTGCCAATTAAATCAATTTTGTCAACCGAGGAAAATTAAAACTGTTATATATGAAATTTAATGAAAACCTAAGTACACACAGATCCTCATTAAGTGGATCCTACTCAACAATTTCGCATCGCAAATATTCTTTGGAAGTATTTTGTTTGACGTAATGCTCCGATTTGAGATGTGCGATTCTCGATATGCAATATCACATACATGCATCGGAGATCAGGCATCATTTCTTTTATATCATAATCACAACATAAAGATGTATGAACTAATAAAGAGCCGGTAGGGCCGTGTGACTCACGATCTGCAATCTGCAATAATGGCGTGCCTCTGTGCCGGTCCAATGAAGCTTTATGTGTGGGAGTGCACTTTTCTTTGTTTTCTTAGTTTTATTAAGAGGATATTTATTTGCAAACGATATCTCATATCACAACATTTGTTAAGGGATATTATCATGACTTCTAATCATTTTGCAATGCGGGGTTTTATTTAAAAAGTAAACCTAAGTTATTCAACTAGGACTTAAACCTAAAAGATAACCGAACATGACATCTTTTGGGTTTTTTGGAATTTTTTGGACTATAAATCTAAAGCAAAATTTTGAAGGGTCCCCATTATTTAAATGTTCTATCTATAAATAATAGGGGATTTTTGGATACCACAACAGGGTCTTGCCATCCTTGATTATTTTTCTTGGCATCAAGGGGATGAGAATGACCTTCAGAAGAAGGGAAAACATTCTAAAGATGATTTAGATGTTGATGTGACCTACATTAGAAAGTTGTGTTTTTGTAATCCACCGGTTGTGAAATGGTTATGCCATTCTAATTGAGAAGGATCATATTAAGCAACCCTTTGCTAAGATCTATTTTGATGCAAATGTTTGGAAACACTACAATACCCCTATCAATCGTGTCTATATCTATCTTAATAAAATGACCTAGAGAGTCTCCTATAGAAGCTAAGACATCCAAAGTTAACAAATGCATGGGCATAATATGGAGTCTTAATCAAACTGAAGTGACCAGAGTTGTCATACATAAAGGTTTGAATTCAAGAAACCATTGTTGAAAGAAGTGCCCAGAGCGACCCCAAAACTAGGTCTTTGATAAAAAACTCATTGACGATCCTATTGATTTTTGAAAAAAACCATAAAGAAGCCCTTCGAATAGAAATAATGATTCCTATTATGGGACTAGGCTTGATGCACCCATTCCAAAAGCATGAATGTTGATGGCTAGAGCCCATTAAAATGTTAGATTATGACATTATGCTCATAGGATGAGCTAAAAAGATTAGATCGGGAGATTTCCACCTCTAGTTCTTGAATATCTTTCGCTTGTTCTAGAGTGAAGGCTAGCCCTAAGATATCTTTGGGAGTCAGTTGCAAGAGCCTTGGGTTTAGAGCATCCTTAAAGAATCATGTCCGAGAGGAAGAGGGTGCATCCGAGCCTTTAGCTCCTCTATTCAGTCTTGAGACTAAGAGGATTAAGGTGTCATTAGCTATATCATAATATTTGAGCAAAATCCCTTCTTGAAGTTTCGTATGCCCATGTAGGAGCCACATTGAGATGGAATGGGTTCCTATTCAATCTTGGATTTAGGCTAGGAATGTAAAGACAAAGTTAGTGGCTCCCACTTGTAGATAAAGGGTGCCCCTTGAAAGCAACCTCACAAACATCGAAAATCTTGACAGATTTGAAGCAATGACATCACCTTAAAGAAACGAAGAACCCTACTGCAAAAAAAAATTCCTCACGATTTAATGAATCTGCAACAACAATGACACAATGATGGAGCTCTTGATAAAGGGAAGAATCTTGAAGCTAAAAATCCCCTAGAAACAGGGTGATGACTAAATGCTTTAGGGTCCCATAATGATCCTTGAAAATTCATACAATATTTAAGATCTAGAGCTCCATTTCTGAATTTTTGTTTTATTTTTTTAATTATACATTTATTAACTAAATTTATTAATTATATTTTGTGAAATATCATGTGCATAAATTATTTAAATTTATTTTAATATGACATGAATATTATGAATTTTACATTGGAAAAATTGTTCATATTTTATTAATAAAACAAAATAATTTTATTAATAAAAACAAAATTGCAATATAACAAATTGAATTGAATTTGTTAATTATTTTTTAATTTTTATTTTCATATTTTATTATTATTATTATTTATCTAATTCTTATACAACATTATAATGTCGACATTTAGTATTTTCGTTGAGATTGTATTTATACACATCTAACCAAATGTAGCAAAGTCATGTATTGAAATTCAGCTTCAACAAATACTCGGTGTTGTTGCGGTTGCTATTTACAGACAAAATGGGCGGATCTCTGTGTCGACCCAATTATGACAATGAATATGAATGCAGATACTGGTGCCATTACTGCCGCCAATATGTGCTCCCTCTCTTTCTCACAGATGATGAGATTACTTGCTCTCGCTGCCACAATGGATTCGTAGAGCAATTTCGGCGACGAACTCCCTTCTTTTTTTGGGCGTTCACACAACCAGGGCCTCAAAATTCAGGGAATGATATTCAACGGAACGGATACTGTACTCTCCCAGCTTCAACATCTCCAGTCCAAGCGCTGTCCACCGTTACCGTTTCGCGAGAGCACCACCATTCAGAGTGCACGGTTTGTCTGGAGGAGTTTCAGGCGGGAGAGGTGACATGTCAGATGCCATGTCAGCACATCTACCACTCTCACTGCATTCTGCCATGGCTGGAGTTGCAACGTTGGTGTCCCATCTGCCGCTTCGAGATGCCTCTCCGTGACCAGATTGAGCAAAGATCGCAGCGGGACGAGTCCACATCAGGCCTGAACGGAAACCGTTGTTTTCCTATTTCAATTTCACGGGCACTTTACAGAGTATTTGGTTTATTTGGATTGTGTTTCGGTTCATCTGCACAACAGGCCCCTTCTTGACTGATTGAATGATATCTTTACAGCACTAACTGCATTGTTTGACCTCATTTTCATGGCATTTTTTTTCAGATTTATTTATAATATTTTATATTTATTATTGCTGAATTAATTTAATAATTAAAAAATTTAAATTCAGTTTTGGCTGTTATTTTAAATATATATAAATTTATTAGAATTCAATTGTTAAATTGATATTGGGATAATAATCAATGTTATTTAAGGAAAATCACATTATTTGGAATTATCTAGTTGGTGATCTTTAAAGGACAGGTCTGCCAAATGTCTCTGGGTCTTGGCCCTTAACATATTCAAATGGACATTTATAACTCAGTCATCAAATCCAAATGAACATTTATAACTCAGTCATCAAACTAACAGTCCGGACAACCATTACTGGCTGCTATAAGTTAACAGTCATCAAACTAACAATAGGGACAACCATCACTGGCTGCTATAAGCTAATGCATGTTGATTCATGGGGTTAGTCAAAGAAAACCATATGACCAATAATTTCTAAAGATTTTCACTTGTGCTAGATATAATTGGGTTTTGAACTATTAACCTATTTCCTTATTAAAAAAACTCTTACAAACATTTTTAAGAATATTACTCAGAGCCCATTACCCAAATAGATAAATAAATATGAGTACAGAAATAATTATTTAATATTTAAAATTTGATGAAAAAATATGCAAGGGGTTGTGTTAATACTGGTCATAGCAATGGTTATAGCTATCCCTGTGTCGATATTCAGGGTTGATGTAACCAAAGAATAAGTTAAATATAACGAAGGCACATCACTCCGCTCAACTTTATCGAATATTAATCAATTAAAAACAGTTTTGCAGAATTTGGTCAACTTTACAGACCATGTTCTGAATCACAGTCTCTTTGAATTCGCACAATCTTTAGAATGGATTTCGTTTATAATAAAATTTTTGTTTCTGCTTATCTTTACATGTCCATTTTTTTGATTTGTGAATGCACAGAATTGCATGTGCTTACTCGATTTTTTTGCTTCAGAATGAAGAGAATTGGAGCAATTTGATAAACATGCAATGATACGGTGAATTTAACTGTTTTGAAGAAACAAATTTTTTATTATTATTCTTAACATTTTTTCCAATTCCCAATAAGTTATGAATTTTGTTAATTTATTTTTAATGAAATATTTCTTAAGTCAACATATGTTTATATGAAAATAATGATAAAATTACTATTCATAATTTTTTTTTTTTCCAATTCTCAAGTTATGGATCTTGTTAATTCAATTTTAATGAAATATTTCTTAAATCAACCTATATTTTTATGAAAATAATAATAGAGTTACCATTCTTTAATGATAAAGTTACAAACATAGATTGGATTATAAATTTGATAATAAGAAGTTCAAAGATTCTAGCAATCAAAAATCAGATTGTAATAATGCTTACATGCATCATTTTGATCTAGATATTAATAAGAAAAACAAGAAGCAATGTTCTATTGCTGTTTCAACCATATAAGACTTTCAACCATATAAGAAAAATGTTGTGGAGTTGTTATCACCGCACAAAACCATTAGGATTACCATAAAATCATCCTACAAACTGCAATGTCATAGTGATATTCAAATAACTTGAAATTTTCCTTAATTTATACGATGATTATCATTTTTGGAGAAAAAAAAAAAAAAAAAAAAAAAAAAAAAGACTAAATATGTACTGTTAAAGTAATATTAATCATATTTATGCTTTACATATTTGAAAAATTAAAATAATATTAATTATATTTATGCTTTACATATTTGAAAAATTCGAAAATATAGATCATCTTCAAATATCACACAACCATTTTCAATATCATTGGAAATGAAATCTCATCTTTTCAGACTTTTCAACACTTATTTAACCAATTAAATGTGCTACTTTTAATAAATATTTTCCATCCACATCTTTCTTACCGCATATGTTTTCCATGATGAGTTTTAACAATTCAACGTAAGAATATATTAGAAGGGTTGCAATAAACAACTTTGCATTCAACTAACTTAAGCAAACTAGTAGGAGCTTTTGAGACTCCTTATAATGACAAATTGACTTTTCAGCTTCAATAGTAATGGTTATGAAATGTATTTGTGTGGTATTTAATTTTATATGGTTAATTAACTGCTTTTGAAATATGGTATGAAATTTTAAGAGAAAGTATAAAATGGCGAAACATAACATATTCCATATGTGCAATTGCAGAATACAATAAAGAATTGTAGAAATTACATATACAAATTATTTTTATAAAATTTCTGTATTCAGGGTTTAAATTATATAAGAGAAATTTTTGGCTAGAGCGTTTCGAATCAACAAGTGTGGCTAATCATTAGGACCAATGAAGAGGCAGACCAGATGAAAATATAGCCGTTACTTGAAATTATGTCTCTACATTGCTCTCTGTTTAAGCCTTTGCCATCGTCTACCTCTTCATCTAGTCCTATGATGAACCACACTTATTGGTTTGAAATGCGTGGGCTAAAAATTTCTCTTATGTGATTTCTACCAAAAAACTTTGCTTAATTATAAAATTTGTTGCATGATTGCAGATTCCATATTCAAAGAAGTAATCACTTAACCAGAAACAATACATTAAAAATTGTGTATCTATCCTTTTTGGATTTGAAACTTAATTATAATCAAACTTACGCAAAATCATTTTGTCATTAGTCTTGTATATTTAAACCCAATTTTTTTAGATTAGAGACTTAATTATAATCAAACTAGCACAAAATCATTTTGTCATTTGGTCTTGTCTATTTAAACCCCTTTTTTTCATGGGAAGTAGAACTTTTATATCCCATAACAAACATCATCAAAAACATTTTTCTTCGTAAGTACTAACTTTGTGAGACATTATAGTATTAGTAGTTTTGGTTCAAAAAAATGAAAAAGGAAAATGAGCATATGGGAAATTGCTGGCGACAATATTGTGTAATGATTTTTGGGTACAAAAAAACCTACAACAAAAGAAAAATATACTAATATATTAGTGGATGAATATTGTTTTGCGAAACATAAATGATTTTTTTGTTTCTTTTTACTAATGGGCATATTTAAAATAAAGTGCTTACCTCTATTATTGTTACTAGAGGTCAATGTTGACAATGTTTCAATATCATCGATAATGCTGTCAATCATTAGATTAAAAATTCTTTTGACATAAAGCTTGCGGAAGTGGAAGATTGTTGCATAAGTAATCATTGGACCATATTATGTCAATTGTGGTATTTATAATTTGCATCCTATTTTTCCATCATTTCTGTCCAATATGCATTCAACATTATGGTTATGGTTATGGCTGCAAGTTGTATTTTCTTTACAAATTGCCTATTGAGATGAAAGCAGAAGCATAGGTTGTTTGCAATTGTTGCAGATTTTTTAAAATGGTAGAGAAAAAAAAATTTGGCCTTAATGTATCTTATGTTTGTTTAACAAGTAAATGATATTTATAAGCCAAAATATCTTTGGAAAAAAGATACAAATTTTTGCAGGGAAACATGAAACAAATTCTAGTTTAAAAAAATAAAATAAAAAAAATTGGAAAAATACTTATTGGAAAAAGGAGAGTAAATGTGTTTTGGAAAAGCCATCGTTGAATGTGGACTCCTCTTGGACTGGTTCTCACAATGTTCTTAAAAAAGTATATTGGTGTGATTTTTTACTGTAGCTCGTATTGTATTTTTAGAAAGTGTTCTCTGTATATCTCAGTAAGTTGCGTTGTAGCATGATTGTAGAGAGTGCATGCATGCTGGTGAATTAAAAACCATATAAAACTAAGGAAGACAATAGGATAACTACCTTTTTAAGCCATGAAAGAAAACAAGCAAATTTTTTTATTGTAATATCAAACTTACAATTGCAATATGGTTTGTTGTTTCTTCGAGCAACTTATTATTTTGCTAGTAGCCTGTGACTATTGATACCATAGAACCAATTGCATATGTGCTAGCTGACATAATGATCTCATGTATCATACTTTTTGGTGTCAATCTACATCTTTTGCAAACTTGTGGTATTTTTTGAACTACGTTATTTTCTGGTAGAAGAATGCAATATTGTGCATCACCTCTCATATATTTATTTGATTCTGATTACAAAGTATTTGATGCAAAGGTTGTTTCTTAGTTCAAAAAAAATGTTGAAACATTTTATCAAGTTATTGTTTATGTTTACTATTGTTGATAGGTTGTTGTCATTGATGTCAACCCAAGAAGCACCAGACATGATTCACCCTTTGTCAACCAAGATGACATGGAAAATCATTATTTTTCAAGTCAAGGTCATCCTTGTTGGATTCTCTTTGTTGAGCCAATTTCAATGGTATGTGGTAGGTCACGAGATCCTTCATGGATTGGGAGATATCCTTGTTTGAAGTTGAATACCCCATCTCTAGGGAAAAACCCCAAAAGGGTGATGATGTGGCAACCTTTCCTCGAATGTTCATGCCATAAGGTTCCTCACCAAAATTAAGATAATAATTATTGTAGCAAAAAATAATTGTAAATATTTGTTTCTAAATTCAAGGGCACGTGAGTTTTCTTTTTGGGGTTTGAAAGACAAAATAAATTTCATAATTCAAAAAAACTGTAAAGGAGTTTTTCCCTTAACTTTGAATTTCAAATTTTAAAATCTCCCTCCAAATAGGGATTTGATTCAAAGTATCAAATAGTAAAGCCTTCATCACTATCACTACTTCTCTTGACAACCGAGGTATGGTTGTAATCAAGGTTTTGCAATTCAGAGACACATCATTTTCAGGCACTGATATTTGCGAATGAAGAGACAAAAGATAGAAGGATATTAGTTATCATGTCATTTCATATGATTTTGCAGTAATTGGTAGTAAGGGTTACATTGTTGAAGCTCTCCAGTAGGGGTTGTTTTCCTTTTTTCAGTATGGTTTTTGGAATTAGGGTTTATGGTTGGGACATCATTCTTACATTTCTTGTAGTTGTCTATTCAGTGTAAGTGGGTCATTTTCCCTCGTATGGGAGCCCATAATAATTGATTTTATCTATTATCATTTTCAAGGTGATTGGGTGGTGTTAGGCAGGAGGTTGAAGCCACCTTCAGGTTGGAGCATGTTATCTCAGTTTTG
Source organism: Pinus taeda (assembly GCA_000404065.3). NCBI lineage: Eukaryota > Viridiplantae > Streptophyta > Pinopsida > Pinales > Pinaceae > Pinus > Pinus taeda. Next base: position 322,943 of record APFE031754374.1, read on the forward strand.
CTTCATTGTTTTAAGTTCAATAGTCATATTTTTTATTATTCAAAAATTTTTAAGGTGCTAATAATGGGATTGTTAGCACCCATTATAAATGTTGAATAAAGGCACTGACAGATGAATTATCAACGCCCATTGTAAATTTGTTTAATAAAAGCATTGAAAATTGGGCTATCAACACCAGTTTTCTAAAATTGTGAAATAAAACGCTGACACATGGAGTATTAGTGCCAAATGTAAACTTTAAATTGTTTATGTCAAAAGCTAAGCACTAACAGACTACAAGTCAACAAATGAGTAGGAATTTGATCAAGCAAGCGCTGACTAAGCCAATGGTGACATGTCGTTTCATGATTTCACATGGGATTTTTCCGTCGCCGAGGGTAATCATCATGGTAAATGAATGATGTAAAGAATCATTTTATTATGTAATTGATTGATTTTCATGATTTAATATCGTGTGTTATGGATGGTGGAAGTAATCTTATTGTGCAAGGGTAGTATATTACATTGTTTTATTCGCTGAAGTAAATCATTTGTTATCTTGTAATCCGTGATCAAATCACACTCCAATATTTGTTTCATGTGTTATGGGCAGTGGAAGTTATGGGGAAGAGCAAAAAGTTGCACAAAGGGGAATGTAAAGGACACGACCTTATCAAGTTATATACATAGGTTCAAGAGCACTTTCAGGAGGCTGGATGGGATGAATTTTTCTTTCGGTGTAGATGTTACCATGACGAGGTTGGTATGGCTTTCGTTGGAGGATTTGGTGGCCACAGGGTTACTATTGGAGGTATTTCTTTCACTATCATAAAGGAGGTGGTTGCTGAGCCTATAGGCCTCCTTGTGGATGGAGAATGGTGGTTTAAAAACCACATTTTGGCTGGAATTGATGTGCCTTTTTTCGTAAAGGATAAATATAAGGATAGGCCCCGACGTTGAGTGATACAAAGAGCTTGGTTGGAGGACGAATGGAACCTGCTCTTGAGGATTACACAATCGTATATCACTTGTGAAGGATGCTTCAATATATTCAATCTATATCATTTTCACTTCCTCGCTCACAATGTAGGACAATTTAGGATGAATGTCTCTTTGTTTTTATTGACGAGTCTCAAACATATGTGTGCAAGAGTTAGGGAAAATCTAGATGCTTCATCCCATTTTATTATCACAAAGGCTTGATTAAATTTTTAATTGAAAATCATTTAAGAAAAATCAATAGAATGTGGGATCACTTTCTCTTTTGGGGGTGTTTTATAGAGCCTGTCTTACCAAAATCTAAAGCTGCTGACATAAATAAAGGAACAAGAAAATTGTTGAACAACCCCAAACCCTAGAGTAGGGGACTTCATCTATCCAAACCAGGAGGCCTAAGAGAAATATGATGACTGAACCTACCCCTCATCTAGTTCCTGAATTAGAAAAGTTTTATATGAGAAAAAGTGGGAGACTTAGAAAAAAGAAGAACTTGTCCCTTCCTCTTATGCCCTTTCATGTAGAGGTTGAATCCACTAAACCAATAGAAAAAAAATAGAGGTTGAAGCTACTGAGCTTGAGATAGAGTAAACAAAAGTTGAAAGGGAACCTACTTTAGCTCAGATATATGGAGGGAGAAGGCCACATAATAGATTGTTGAACAAGCTAAGGCTGGAATTTAAGCTTAAACAAAACCATAAGATGGCAGAGTAGGTTGCTGAGGTAGATGATACACCTCAAAAATATTTAATCATAAACAGAGAAAAACCTACAAGTTCTAAGAGGTCTATGGGTCAAGGTAAGAAGCATGCTAAAGAGGCTAATGAAACTAGGAAAGGGAGACAAAGTAAGGTTGATATATTGTTAGAGGCAACCAACAAACTCAAATAATCATCTTCAGAACATAGTTTTGTTTTTTCAACAATTTTCAAGGGCATTTTGATTGGGCATTGAGAGTTAGCTTGTCAACATTTTTTGTGTTTCAATTTTGATAAGCACTCACAGTTAGATTGTCAGCGTGATTTTTCCTAGGTTTTGATGAATTGCTGACAACTAGTCCATCATCGATCCCTGTTTTTCTCCCAATCTGAAGAGGTGCAAGTGAATCCGTCAACGCTGGGAGAAACTATTTTTTGGAGGTAGTGAAAAACAATTTTGAGCATATGCAACCCCAAATGAAGGATTTGAGTACCAAATTCCTTTTTTTATGAATCAATGCCATGTTTCAAGGGAAAGATTACCAAACTTAGCATGATGATGAGGTAGGGATTTTAGAAAATATGGACAAGATATCAATCATCAACTTAATCCTTATTTTCAGTCACGTCTCCAGCAACAACGTGATCTTCAAATACAAAATACTATTTCTTTTGTTTTAAGATGAAACGATGTAATATACTTGGCTTTAATTAGATATTTGCTAATTTATTTTAAGACTTTGTAATTAAATTCTTTTCTAAAAAATTTGTTATAGTTTTGTAAGTACCCTATACAGTCTGTAATTTTGTAAGGACGAAGGGTTGGGAATTTTTGAAGAAGAAGTATTGTGTGTTTATATATGATATTAATATAATCCATTATCAACAGGTCTACATGTGCAGATTTTCCAAGATTCATGTGTCAATGGTTTTCTATCAATGTTTCTACTGTGTATTTTTCTTCTAAGCCATAACTTTGATCAATAAGTCTTCATTGTTTGGAAAAAAGCGATGAATTTGAATTCTTTCTGAAAGCTCGGATTTAGATTTTCCAAATTAATTTTATGTTGTTAAGCTTAAATATCATTAGCATAATTCTTATGGCTCTATTTTTTCTTATATTTATTTTCTAATTTCTCCTATCACACCTAACAGATGAATTGTCTAAAAATCCATAAGCTATCTTGCCTTTGATAATGTATTTATGTATCATGTGGTTAGCATCCTTTACACCAAACTCCTTGCCCAATGGTCCTTGTTCTCTTCTCTCCAAATCAATCTAATCCCATCAAGTAAATCTGGCTAATGATCTTATAAACCTACTGCTAAAGTGACAGTGAGTGTTAGAGTTTTCAAGAGAGTTACCTCTCCAGATTGAAGGGTCAACTTTCAATCTAAAGCGGTTAGAGGTTACCTTAGTTTTTTCCCTCTATAGTTGGTGTTTTTCAATTTTTTCCCTCTACAGTTGGTGTTTTTTCCAAGTGATAACATTTTGGCGTTGTAGCTTAATTCTTATTATGATTAATATAATAATAGTAACTTAAATTATAGTATAATTTTTATGATTTTATTTTTTATTTATTTTTAATTTTGGAATGTGATATGTATCATGAATTAAGTTTCTTAATGTCTATCGATGTCTACTAGTCTTTTAATTTATATGGATGTGCTAGTTATTAAATAGATGGTAGGGATTTAAACTCAATGACATATTCTTTAACATTCTTAGTAGTAGTAACAAATAAAAAGTTGATATTTATGTTAAAAGTAGTTATGCTCTTTTATTAAATCCAATAATTAAAAAAATCTAATGACTTTTTGGACACATTACTAGGTCATGATATTGTAGCAATTTCTATTTCATGGTAAAGGAAGTTCATGTTACATGTTTTCTTAAATGTATATATATATTTAATTCATATTTATTCTTTTTATCATTAAAAATAATAATAATAATTTAAAATAAACTATAAATTAGTTTTTTTTTGTCTTTTTTTTTTTTAACATATGAAACTAAGTGTATTTGTTTTAAGGAGAACGATAATTTTATATTTATATGCAAGTTTGAGTGTGGAAATCAGTAAATCCCTCATGCAATACATATCTATAACTTCAAAAATTATTCTGAGCCCTCATGTCCAATAATACTACAAGATTTTCTAGAGGGACTCCAAACTTGACAACAAAAAAAGGGTTTTGTATGTATATACCTTACAAAAATGACCCAATAAACTACATTTTTTACATTTCATTCTATAACTGATTGATAATGTGGCACTTCATAATTGTGTAATTCCAATCCATTTAGTTATGAGGAATAAGAGAACCTTTGATTTTTCCATAGATTTTTAAATCTCCCAATCTTAAGTTACACCCTTCATTAGCACATAAGTCTGTAGAAGAAGAAGATACTAATATAATCAATTGATGTTTGATACAAAAATCTATCAGTAGGGTTACAATAATGCAGTGGCTGATTTTCAGAGAAAGTAAAACCTCATGGGCAAAATTTTTCCAATTAAAGCTCCACCATCAAAACTTGCATAACGACAACAATAAGTCAAGCCAAAAAGAGACATAATTAAAAAGGTTGATGACCCAAAAAAGGATTCTCAGAAAAAGGTAGATGGCCCCATAAAGGATGCTCTGAAAAAGGTGGATGATACCAAGAACGATATGAAGGAGATGGAAAAGGCTCGGGTCTCATTCAATTTAGAGAATAAATTTGGTAAAATAAATTTTTTTATTCCTTTTCTAAACTTTTGAAGATTGAGCAGTAAAGGAAATGAATCATTATAATGGTGAAGGGTTCAGAGACTGATCATATAAACATTAATGCACAAGATTCTCTCAATATAAATGATGATGCTCCTGAGTTTGTATTTGGTCCTCATGTATCTAGTGTGAATTATGATGTCCCTCCTTTTTATGCTAGTTTAAATATCCATGACATGAGCCTACATAATTGCATGCTATACTCTTGAGCATCACACAACTTGATGCCTAAGTCATTCATGGAAAATATGGGACTTGAGGTTTCCAGGCCCTACAAAGATTTTTTTTTCTTTTGATTCAATAAAGGTCATGTGCTTGGGATTAATTAAATATCTTGTGGTAAATCTAACACAAGTTCCTTAAAAAAATATTGTTATAGACGTGGTAGTAGCAGATATGCCACCTAGGTTTGGCATGCTGGTTTCAAGGTCTTGGTCAGCCAGGTTGGGAGGAACCTTGCAGATGGATATGGCTCATGCATATCCCAATATTTGGAGAACTAAGGAGACTTTACTGGTAGGTCAAAATGAAGTAGGTGGTGCGTAGCAAGGTTGAACCAGAGAATAATCCTCTTTATGCAGTTGACACTGATCTCGGTTATGAAATTTTCTATAATGATTTTTTCTTTAAAGAGGATAAACAATAGTAGATTGAATGTGAAGTTCAGGAGGAAAAAGAACAAGCAGTCGGAGGTCATGGGTTATGGAACATGAATTTTGATGGTTCTACTAGAAAATATGGTTCAGGGGAAGGTATCTGGATAATTCCTCCAAATCTTACTAGTCAATTACACTCCTTCAAACTATAATTTGAATGCACCAACAACATCACAGAGTATGAGGCTCTGATCATTGGGTTAAATATGTCGAGAGAACAAAAAGTAAAAAGGATCTGTGTCTCTGGAGACTCTGAATTGGTTGTGAAGCAAGTCCTGGATGCATTTAAAACTAAACATTCGAGGGTGATGGATTATCGAAATGATGTATGGGATATGTTTGACAATTTTTTTAGAACATAAAATTTATGTTGTTTCTATAGAAGAAAATGCTATAACATATTCTCTATCTATTGTTTCTAATGATTTTAAAGTTCCCACTCATATGAACAAAAAATATGAGATTATTGTAAAGCATAGACCCTCTATCCTAGACAACGTTAAGCATTGGAAGGTTTTTTAGGATGATAAACAGATTCAAAGATTCCTAGAATTGACCGATGAATATGAAAATATCCCTATTGATCAAAATGGAGATGAAGAACCAAATTTGAAGTCTGAATCAAATGTTTTTATTAATGTTATAGTTGGACAAGAAATTCTTCAGCTAAACAATAATTTTATTCCCAGATGATTTTTCCCTCTAGAAAGACTTTTTGATAGCAATGACGTAGCTGCAAACCTAGGATTTGACGAAGTGATAATGGGTTGGGGGATTAAAATTTGGGAACAAAATAAGATCCAAAGTTTCTAGTTCCTTGAAAATAGAGCAGAAACAACAATATGCAAAATTGTTAAAATATTTTTCAGATGTGTTTTCTTGGAGGTATGAATATTTAAAGGTTTATGAGAAGAACATCATTCAACACACTATTCCACTCAGGGAGAACGAGAAGCCTTTAAAATAGAAGGTTATAAGGATTAATCCAAAGCTACTACCATTAATAGAAAATGAAGTTAAGAGATTACTTGTTTCTAAGGTCATTACGCCATTAAGATTTTCTAATTGGATTGCCAATTTGGTTCCGGTTAGGAAAAAAAGTGGAGAAATTAGACTTTGTGTAGATTTCAGAGATATGAACAAGGTTTGTTTGAAAGAAACTATCTTCTACCCAATATGGAATAATATTGTAGAAAGTAGATAGAGCTGAGAGGATTTCAATGCTTGATGGTTTTTCCAGATATAACCAAATATTGGTGAATCTAAGAGATCGAGATAAGATAATGTTCACTACACCATGGGGCACCTTCATGTACTCTAAAATTCCTTTTGGGCTGATGAATGTTGGAGAAAAATTCCAAAGGGTGATGGACATAACATTCGCAGAAGAATAATATAAGTTTGTAGTGGTTTACATAGATGAAATAACAATTTTCTTGCTATCAGATTGGATCACTTGAAACATCTCAGGCAATTTTTTCTAAAGTGCAGAAAATTCGACATTTCTCTCCATCCAAAGAAGTCACACTTTTCTATGAAGTCAATAGTTTCCAAAGAGGAAATTAAACTTGATCCGGATAGACTTGCATCAATCAAAAGTTAGAACTTCCCAAAAGTAAAAAGGAAATGCAATATTTCCTTGATAAGGTAAATTTTCTGAGGAGATTTCTTCCGAATTTTGCAAAAATTGTAAAGGCAATTATCAATACATTAAAAAAGGCCAGTGAGATTAAGTGGAAAACTCTAGGTAGAAAATCTTTTGATGGAATTAAACATGCATTAACACATAAACATGTTCTTATAAGTCCCAATTTCTCAAGGGATTTTTTTTCCTTCGCATCTAAACATAGCATATCTGGAATACTGCTACAGAAAAACGAGGATAGTCAATAAAAAAATTTGTCCCATCCAATTTGGATTTGATTTGCTTCATAATTTCGGTGAATTATAACATCCTGTAGCATCTTGTAGTTTCCTGTAGCACTCTTCCAGCGTGCATATACTTGCCTAGACTTTTTCAAACAGATTGGTTTTCATCCCTTAGGTTTGAATCATGACCCCTAGGCTCTAAATAAATGGTTGAGGAGGAATAAACACCACTTTGGACTTTCCTTTTTACCCATGCTAAACATCTCAACAATTTGCGTTAATGGGAAAATTTATGAATTGGATAATACAATAATGATTTTCTTGATTGCCACATCGAATGAGTTGTGCCAATGAATCTAAAAGTCTTTGAAATGTAATGATTGATATTTAGTTCATGATATTTACTTTATAGAATAGGTTTGTTTTCCTTGTATTTTCTTTCCTGCAATAGGTTAATGTTTCAATTTCAAGCATTTCCATTTCTGCAATTAGTTTAGGATTTTATTTTATTACATTCACTCAATTACATCATGAAAACGAAGGAAGGACACATTTTATGTTGCACATATAGTGTCGATACCTCTCAAGTTTGTACGAACCCTGAGTTGATAGTTAAATTTGGTAGCTTTGGGAGTTGCAACATTCTTGCTGCAATACTGAGGCTCATCACTTTTTGGCATTATTGTTGGGGAGGTGTCAAAGTATGCATTATTTTCTTCCCTAGTTGATTCATTTGTTTTACTTTCTGCAAAAAAAACAAAAAACAAAAAAAAAACCATTAGGCATCTTTCACTTCAAGAACATAAAATAGCATTGCATTAGCATTCTTATTCAATTTTTTTATTATTATCTAACACCAACCCCCCCATTTGATCACGTGGTGCAATAAGAGCCACACCACCATCCACTTTTGCATGTAGAAGAAGAAGAGATGGTAGAGAAGATAGAAGAAATGGATGGAGATGATGACAATGAAGAAGATCCTATTGGATTTCCCATTCAAGACACTGAGATCAGTGTGCATATGAAGAACGTCCCTCCATCTTTTCTTCCAAACTTCCATGGCATGAGGTCAGAGGATCCAGAAACCTTTCTCTTTGAATTTGAAATTGTTTGTAGATCTTATGGTTACTTATTAAACACTAAAAAATTGAGATTTTTTCTGGTGACATTGAAGGATAGAGCTCTTAAATGGTTCATGAGTTTAGGGACTAATTCAATAATATCATGGAATAATATGTAAAAAATATTTCTAGAATAATATAAAGATCATTATCTTAAAGAAGAAATCTGTAGAATGAATAAAAAATAAGATGAGAGCCTTGAGGATCTAATAGAGAGGTTCATGTATAATGTTAAGAGGGAAAAAGTACATCATTTAGGATAAGACACTAACAAGCCCCTTACTTAGAACAATTAGGTATGAGTGGATTGATATCCTTGATCTCATGAGTAGAAGTGATGTATACCAACTATCATTTGAAGAAATTTGTGAAACATGAAAACACATATCAAGAGGAAGGGCAAGAGTAAGTCAATTAGCATCAAGATTGGTAGTCAAGCTAAACTTGGAAATTTGTTTGATAGAAATTCTTAGCAATCTAAGTGAACACGTAGAAATGTTAAGAATACAAAATGAGCAAAAATAAGATGTCGATATTTGTGTTGTCCATGCAGAATCCCATGATGTTAAATATTTCCCTTCATTACCAAGGTTGAAGGAAGTTTACCAAGAGGACAATGGAGCAATTCAATCACCAATGAAACTATGTTATGTAGCTCCAAGAGGACCATGGTAGCCTATTCAAATTGATATGATGCAATAGCCTAATCCACAATTTCAAGCTTATGCAAATCCATCTTAAAGTAATTGGAACACACCATTTCCTTGGAAACCTTGGTCGTCTCAACCCGAAAACCAATCTTGGCAACAAAGTTGGCAAGGAACTTATGGGAGTGATCCACAATATCTTGAATATTTTCCTCAATATCCTCCATACCCAAATCCATTATATCCCTACCATTCACCTCCACCACAACCACAAACCCAACCACATCCATCTCAAAGATCCATTCCCACTCAACTATTGATACCACTATTTCCAAACCCACACATGGAAGTAGCTCAACCCACTTATCATGTTGAGGCACAACACTTCCAAACATCTCTTCTTGATCTCAATGGTATTCATCTTAGCTCAAGAATATCATTGCAAAAAAAGAGATTCTCTTGATGTCATTGTAGGACAACAATGAAAAAAAAAAATTCAAATGAGAAGTCCAAAGAATCATGGGCTGCACTTGATGAAGAGCAGACATCAAAATCAGAGATCGAGAAAATTCCCTCATGTTTACCCTCAGATCCTCCATGTGTTCAAGAGAATAATCTGCAAAAAGAAGCAGATATGAACTTCATTGAAGAAGAAGACATCCAAGATGATCCAAATCAGCAAGTAGACCAAGGGCACCAAAACTATATTGAAATATAATTCCAGACAATCAGTTTTGCAGCCACACACTCTTCATCAAAAATTGTTGATCTCATCTCAATCAAATCATTTGGTCTCTGAAATTCAGGTGCATATATTTAAAGCCTACACATCAATTTATTTGTCATCTTGATGTGCACATGGCTCCAGTGGAAGTATTTTTATACTTGAAAGAGATTTTGTTTTTCTGGTAGGGTAGGATAGAAAAAATAAAAAATGGAAAATAAGAGAAAAAATAAAATCTTAGGTAAAAACCTCCTTCGAGGCACCTTAGATTGGCTTACTGATTGAAAACCTCCATGAGGCAGTCAATGGGTTGGGAAAAAAGAGAAAAAAGAGAAAAAGAAAAGATCCTAGGTGAAAACCTCCTTTGAGGCGCCTAGGCAGACCTACTAGTTGAAAACCTCATTGAGGTTGCTAGTAGGCCTAGAAGAAAAAAAGGAAAAAAAAATAAAAAAGCTTTTCTCCATGTATCTCTCTCACATGAATGCAGCCGCTCTCTAAACTTTGCAAGCAACAAAAATAAGTTAGCCACCAAAAGAAAAGTTGATCAAAAGCCTAGTCAAAGGAAGACAAACTCGGACTTTCTCCTCCTTTGTTCAGATGCTCCAAGAGGACTAAGGCCATGCCAATCCATCACCCTCATATATTTCAACCATCCACTCATCATTCCCAAGCTTTTACCACTCATTTTCCTTGCTTTCCTAAAATGCTACAAGAAGACTCTGTTTTGCTATAGGAAACAAAAATACATAGACCAGAAAATTATTTTTGTCATATCTTGAAACTGTGCATCCATTTGCCAATCTATTTCAGGGGGAGATGCATACGGATGATAGTAACATTCCTAAGCAATTTTAACAAATTTCGGTGCACACCTTTCGAGAAATTGACCTCCATCACCTACAACCATTTTTGAATTTTCTCGATATTTATGCATACATTTGCAAATATGTTTCATGGGGAGATGCATATGGATGATGGTAACATGCTCAAGAATTTTCAACAAATTAAAATTCATAGTTTTCGAGAAATCGACCTCCATCACCTGCAGCCATTTTTATTTTATCTCGAGATTTGTGCATCCATTGGCCAATAATTTTTTATATGGGGAGGTGCATAAAGATGATGGGAAACATGCTAAAAAAAATCAGGTCAATCCAGTATACCGTTTGGGTGATATGGACAAAACAAGTCTGCTATAGGATGTCCCGAACTACTACAAGAAGTTGGCTGAGGGGTTTTGGAGGAAACAGATAGTTTGATGAAGTGTTGGAAGGGTGTATGATAGTTGTGAAATGTGTGGGGAAGCTGAAAATCACCCATGTCCAAGCCCAACACTCCATGAAGTTCTAATTTGACTAAGATAGCTTGCTCATGGTAACCGAAAGACAAAGGCATAGAATATGGGCTGGCATCCATCAACTCCACCAGCAACAAATTAGGCACTAGAAATAAAATTTCACACAACAAAATTATCAGTCAAAGAATCATCAAGCTATGAATACCTATGGAGAAGCAAACAAAGGAAATTATCACCTCTAGAGGACCATGGATCGATCATCAACTCAACAACAACATGCATGCCTCTCCAACAACCATCAGGTAGGTAGAGGTATGAAATATTCTTGACCTCTTCCCTTGAGCATATTATAGTTAGAATTTTTTTGTGAATGCATGAGAGGTGAGGTTTTATAAGCTAAGGATGGGTCAACAATTTCAACCACCCTCAACTAGTTAATTGCAACTAACTCCCTCACTCATGCAAAGTGGAAAAGTCAAATTAGAAAGGGTGATGATTATGAGGAATGGGGACAAGAGTTAAAAGAGGAAATTTGTGCAAATGAAAAGTCACCAAAGCACTCCAATCCCTCCATCCACTTCATATCCACTATCTATCCATCATTCATCCATCCCATTTCATAAGAAAAAATTAATATTTTTCATTAACAAACCCTACACTCTGGCTCACTGTTAGGCCCCTATAATACTAGTGATTCACCCATTACTATTGTCGTTGTATCCCTTATTGTTATTATTGGGCCCCTATTGTCCCCATATTGTTATTAGTATGCCCCATAGAAACCCACTATTGTTATTTTTGTGCCCTTATGTTATTACTGTTATGTCGGCTTGATTATATTGTGATGCCTTAGACTCCTATATATAGAAGGGAGGTTTAGTCATTTGTATCATCCAAGAATCGTTCATTTGTGTAATGTAAAGGAGGTTGTCCCCTTGAAGAGGCTGAATTCTAAGGCGTTATCTATATTTTCTATTTTTTTGTGAGTTGGTTTCCTAACATTTGGTATTAGAGCTTTGGATTCTAGGGTTTCGCTGCTCCAAACAGGTCATCATGGAATTTTTGCTATAACTTTTTTTGTCACGTTTCACAAGCTACAAAAAAAACTCATTTTAGCCAAAATCATTCTGAACCTTGGGTCCAAATTTCATAGCTTCTCACTGTATTTGCAGAGATATGATTTGAGGAAGTTAGGGTTTTTTCAGACTCCCTAATTACATTCCAAACAGGTGACCTGGGGAAAATTGTCATAACTTTTTTTTTGAGCATCAGATCAAAATTTCGTAAGAAGTTTTAGAAAGAGGATGATTTGTAGTTTTCTGTGTATTAGTTTTAGATACTAAGGTCGAAATAGTGACATGTGGCACGTCGTACAATTTTTCTCTACCAAACTAGTATATAATCAGGTCACCATGGGAGATTTAGCGTAACTATTCCTTGGAGAATCCAATTTTGATCAGACTTGCGTGGTTAGAAAGAGGACTCAAAGGGCTACCATAGGATGATAGTTTAGATATTCAAGATCTGCATTTACAGAGATACAACATATTCAATATCGAGCTCTTACAAAGTGAAAAAAAGGTGTGTAGTTTATTTTTAAATTTTGCATAAGATTGGTTTGAAAAATTAGTTTGAAGGAATTCAAAGGGAACAGTGAATAATTATTAGCATTAATTAATGCCCCGGAGAAAGAAAATGGAAACACTTAGTAAGCAACCTGAAAGCTCTAGCATGACTCGTGAAGAAGAGGACGAAATGCAACATGATATATCAAAATTACAAGACCAAGTACAACAAATTTCAATCTCACTAAAGGTAAATGAAGCCAAGATGAATGGCATGGAAGGTAATATGAATGGCATGCAAGTTAATATGGATGGTGTGGAAGATAAGTTGAATGGCATGGACACTAAGATGAATGGCATGGACGATAAGATGAAAGAATTGAAGTTAAATTTGAATAAGTTTCTACAAGAAATGTTCACTAATGGTGAAAGGGTAGTAAATGAAACTCATGATGAGAAAAAAAGAAATGTTAATCATGATTTCATACTCTAATGTTGGATTGAAGAGCCACAATGTTCCAAAAATCGATATGATGAAGTTTGATGGCAAGGATCCTCGAACATGGATACAATAGATGGAGCAATTTTTCGATCTCCATAATGTGCAAAACACACAAAAGGTACATATTGCAACTTTATATTTGGAACCAAATCAATTTGTATGGTATCGATGGCTTTGCTCTCGTAAACAAATTGTCACTTGGGAAATTTCTACGGAAGAAATGATAACACATTATGAGGATACAAAAAGAAACACCTTTTTTAGCCAATTGATAAATCTCAAACAAAAGAGTTCAATGTGGAGCACATTGAGGACTTCCAAAAATTGAACATAAGGGTAAAAGATATTCTAGAGGAGCATAGGATTGATGTGTTCGTATGGACTTTAAAGGATAATATCCAACATGAGGTTCACCTTTGGGAACCTGATTCATTGGAGAAGGAATTCAGGTTAGCAAGAAAAATGGAAAGCAAAATTATGGCAACCAGGAAGCCTACCACTCACAACTGTAAATATGGAAGTGTTTTTGCTCCTAGCCTTCCACAGCCTACAACGTTGACACCAAAAAAATTGGAAGAAAAAAGAGCAAGAGGGCTTTGTTATAATTGTGATAGAAAATACACTAAAGGTCATAAGTGTGCTAAGAAGAAATTATTCTACATAGATTGTGAAGAAGAGGAAGAAAAGGGATACAAAATGTCAAAAGAAGAGGATATACTCTAGGAACAAACCCTAGATAAAGAAGAAATGAATCCGACCATATCTTGTAATGCATGGGCGGAATTACCCTCCTCAAACATAGATAGAGGACATATCAAGAAGAAAAAGATAATAGTGTTGATTGATTCGGGAAGTACCCATAATTTTATTCATTGTAAGATAGCAAAGGAATTGAATTGCTTCCTATATCCAGCACCAGAGTGTCAAGTGATGGTTGCAAGTGGAGGAACCATAAATTTCCCGGGAAGTGCCATAATATCAAGCTATCCATAGCAGAATATGTATTGAATAGCCCAATGCTTTCCATTCCAATGGGAGGTGCTAATGTTGTACTAGGAGTCCAATGGCTACAATCCTTACGTACAATAGCTTTTAATTTTCAAGAAAATTTCATGAAATTTTGTGGGGAAGGAAAGGAAGTTGAATTAAGGGGTATTGCAGGGAAACTGGGAAAGATAATTAGCTCTAATAGTATGACAAAGCTTCTAAAGAAGGAACAATGAGGTGTAATTGCACAATTATGTTTGCTAGAGGTTCCCACATCGAAATCATCTATTTCTCCAGATCTCCAAAAGTCTTGGACAATCATTCCAAGGTATTTGAGACTCCCAAAGGTCTCCCACCTATTCGTGATCATGATCATGCTATTCATTTGATTCCAGGAAGTGTTCCTCCAAACATCAGGTCGTATAGATATCCCTATGCCAAAAAGAGTGAAATTGGATGTATGGTTGCAGAAATGGTAGAGGATGGTATAATTCAACCTAGTCAAAGTTCTTTTTTTGCTCTAGTAGTATTGGTGCACAAGAAGGATGGATCATGGCGCATGTGTTCGGATTATAGGGAGCTCAACAAGCTCACTATTAAAGATAAATTTCCCATTCCTGTCATTGATGAATTATTGGATGAATTGCATGGATCAATTTACTTCACCAAGTTGGATCTTCATTCAGGATATCATCAAATTAGAATGAAGACTGAAGACATTTCAAAATAAAATTTATAACTCATGAGGGTCATTATGAATTTTTGGTCATGCCTTTTGGCCTTAGCAATGCACGTTCTACATTTCAAGGTTTGATGAATTCCATTTTGAAACCCTTCCTTGGAAAATTTGTGTTAGTATTTTTTGATGATATACTAATCTACAACAAGTCTTGGAAGGGTCGTGTTGAACATGTTGACAGGGTGCTCAAACTATTAGAGGAGAAACAATTATATGCAAAAAGCTCCAAATGTTTCTTTGGAGTATAAGAGGTGGAATATTTGGGTCATATTGTATCTCATGAAGGTGTTAAGTTAGACCCTAGCAAACTTAAAGCCATTAAGGAATGGAAAATCCCCACATCCATAAAGCATCTGCAAGGTTTTCTCAGGTTGACAGGGTATTATCGCAAGTTTATTAAGAATTATGGGAGAATAGCATCACCTCTAACAACATTATTGAAGAAAGATGCATTTTCATGGACTCCAGACACAACAAAGGCCTTCGAACATCTTAAAGAGGCAATGTGCCAAGCATTGGTCTTAGCTGCGCCGGACTTCACAAAAACCTTTATTGTGGAATGTGATGCTTTAGGAAATGGAATTGGTGCTATTTTAATGCAAGATGAAAGACCCATTGCTTTTGAAAGTCTTCCAATCAAGGGAAAATATTTACACAAAGCTATTTATGAGAAGGAAATGTTGGAAATACTACATGCACTTGCGACCCTACCTAATGGGAATATGGTTCAAGGTAAAAACGGATCATTATGGTCTTAAATACTTTTTAGAACAAAGATTATCCTCTCAAGAACAAAAAAAATGGGTCACAAAGATGTTGAGTTATGACTTTGAAATCATCTGCAAAGAAGGGAAGCAAAATGTTGTGGCAGATGCACTCTCAAGAAAGGATGAGGATGTGGAAGCATTGTTTTGCGCCATTTCTATTATCCAACCAGAATGGATAAACGAAACAAGGGAGGAATGGAAGAATGACGAAGAAGTGTGGGCACTCATTCGAAAGTTACAACAAGACCCCAGTACATCTGATACATTTAGTTGGAAAAATGATTTGTTATGGTACAAAGATCGTTAATACCTATGTAAGAATTCCCAAATCAAACGAAAGATTCTTATGTAATTGCACACTTCTCCCTTAGGAGGGCACTCAGGATTTTTAAAAACTTACCACAGGGTTAAGAAGGAATTTTTTTGGGATGGCCTTAAATAAGATATTCAAAAGTTTGTGGCGGAATGTGTGGTTTGCCAACAAAATTAATTTGAAACAATTAAGACCCCAGGTCTATTACAACCTTTATCCATTCCAAGCCAACGTTGGGAGGAGGTTTCAATGGATTTTATCATAGGTTACCCAAGTCCGAAGGAAAGAGTGTAATCATGGTGGTAGTTGAAAAAATTACCATGTATGCAAACTTTTTTGCATTATCACATCCATTTAAAGCTAGTACAGGTTCTATTGCATTTATGGAAACACTTCAAAAACTAAATGGAAACCCAAAGATTATTGTAAGTGACAGAGATCCCATTTTCACTGGAAATTTTTGGACAAAGTTATTTTCTTGTCTCGGTACTCAGTTAGCTCATAGCTCATTTTATCATCCTCAATCTGATGGGCAAACCGAGATAGCAAACAAATGTTTGGAAGGATATCTTCTTTTCTTTGTATCTAATAAACAGACACAATGGGTCAAATGGTTGCCTCTAGCTAAATGGTGGTATAAAATTTCCTTCCATACTGCAGCAAAAATGACCCCATTTATGGCACTTTATGGATATCGTTCACCATCCATCACATCATATGTAAGATAAAATTCTAAGGTTCAAGCAGTGGAGCATCACATAGAGCATCAACAACAAGTTCTCCAACTCTTAAAGGATAACCTCATGTTGGCAGATCAACATCGCAGCAAAAGAAGTTTTGATGTAGGTGACTAGGTATTCCTACAACTACAACCATATAAATAAATGTCCCTCAAGCAAGCTAAGAAGGATAATAAATTATCACCAAAGTATTATGGTCCGTACAAGGTGTTGCAAAAGATTGGTACTATGGCATAACAAATTGGAGCTTCCTGCAGCTTCCCAAGTGCACCCAGTTTTCCATGTTTCATGTTTAAAGAAGTTTATAGGTGACAAGCTCCCAGTTCAAACAATATTGCCAGAACTTGATGAGGAAGGAAAAATCATATTGGAGCCGGAAGCAGTCACAGAAACAAGAACTCGACAACTACGAAATCGATCAATTTTGGAGTATTTCATCAAGTGGAAGAACTTATCTGCTGAAAATTTCACATGGGAGGATGAGAATTGTATACAGAAGCATCCAGAACTAATCAAGCATTGAGGACAACTGTTTTCGAAAGGAGAGGGGCATGTTAGGCCCCTATAATATTAGTGATCCCTCCATTACTATTGCCATTGTGTCCCTTATTGTTATTATTGTGCCCCTATTGTCCCCATATTGTTATTAGTATACCCCATAGAAACCCACTATTGCTATTTTTGTGCCCTTATGTTATTACTGTTATCTCGACTTGATTATATTGTGACCCCTTAGACTCCTATATATAGAAGGGAGGTTTAATCATTTGTATCATCCAAGAATTGTTCATTTGTGTAATGTAAAGGAGGTTTCCCCCTCGAAGAGGCTGAATTCTAAGACGTTGATCTATATTTTCTATCTTTTTGTGAGCTAGTTTCCTAACACTCGCCTTGAAAATTTCTTCAAAATCGCACACAGAGCACATCCTCTCCATTTTTACAAACCTACACTACTCCCTATGAGCCCTAGCATTATCCTCCAAATCCTCTACATCATTTCTCATCACTCCCATATAGTTAGAAGACCTTGAAAGAGAAGGAAGGACTGTCACAGGAAGAAAACCTTCTCCTATAGCAACCTGTGCAACCATTACAGCAAGCCATAATCCTATAATTTTTCCCTTTCCCATCAAGTATAGGGGTTGATACCAACTCATGAGGCACTCTACCACTCCAAGTAGGACTCTCCACCAGCAGTAGTAACACCTTGGGTAGCAATAAAGGACTTGCACACATAGAAACAACAACAGTCAAATACCATGAAGGACAAAGAAGATATACACAAAAGCGGGAAAAACATAAAATCGTGAGAAGGAGCACTAGGATAAATGGGTGCGGGATTTAATGGAAGGGAATAATTTTTTGACACTTGTGAGGAGGCCAACCAATAGAGCAACCATAAGTAAGAATCTCAAGGCACAAAATGCTTTGCTATAGGAGGAAATGGAGCTGCTACATGAAAAATAGGGCTGCTACAGGAGACAGTGTGTCTACTACAAGATTGTCCCAAGAGGAATAAATGAGCCCTATCTTGAGGATTATTGGCCACAAAACCCTATAACTTTGAAGGAGTCTTCAAATAAGGGTAAGTGCTTGATCTATCACCTCTTGCAAACAAAATTTCTGTGAATTTTTGCAAAACGCCTCCACTAAACATCTTGTAGTAGAACCATAAAAAATTGAATTGTGGAGTTTTCTTGTAAGGATGAGCATTGTGATGGGAGAATAAACTTGCTTTGAGATTGACATACCATTCTTCAACTCATTAATCAACAGGAATCACTCCTTCTCTTGCCATAAGCTAAAATGAAGAGTGCTATGAAATTGACAATTGGCAACAGGGTTCCCTTGCACAAACCTTGAGAAGACATGGAAAAATGTTGTTGACATGGATAGAGAAGCTTTTTTGGACTTAAAGAGACAGTTAGGGATGGATCTGCAGAAGAAGAAGAGGGTGGGAAAGAAAAATAAAATGTTGAAACATAAGATAAAGTGCCTAAAAAATCAAAACAAAGGATCAAAGGAAAATAAGAAGCAAACTGAAGAGATAACCTCCCTCCAATCCAAAATCAAGGAGCCCTAAGCCTCTCAAAAGAAGCCAAGCACCAAGGGAGCCATGACTAAACAACTAAAAGAAGAATATGCCCTGCTACAGGAAGGCAAGAATTTTCTACAGGAAAGTGTTTAACAATGATAGAGGAAAGCAGGGAGGCTACTAGGGCCATGAATGAGGCACAATGAGGTCACTAAGTTTCTTAGAGGATGAGCAACACTTTCAACATGGGGGTATGATGGGCTGCCAAATTAGACATAAATTAAGGCCCATCTGACCATCCTTCAACACATTAAACCTCTCTTTTGCATTAGATAATGTATTTTTAACTTTAATAAGTTCATTAGGAAGGTTCATGGATAATTTCATATTTGTGCCTAATATTATTTATTTTTATAGAATATTGTGAGAATATTGGGCAGATTATGGAGATTTGGAGGAGGAGATAATTTAGGGACCTACCCCCTAATTCAAGAGGATTAATATTGGAAAATAAATCAAAAAGATATTCTGAAATTAGTGCACTGATTATGGAGCTTCAATGATTGAGAAAATCTAGGAATGTGTTCCCCGTCATTTAATGCAGATTCCTAGTGTTGGAAACTAGATCCACTATTTGAGGGATTTTGGAGGGGGGGGATTCCTCCTTTCATGGGGAATGGTTCCTAATCATTTTGTATAAATACCAAGTCGAATTTACCTCAAGGGGTGGATTTTTCTTAGTATTCTTGTGAAGAGAACTCATATTTTTACAGCTCCACTTTCATTTCTTGCACGAATGTAATTGTATTGATGGAAATAATGAAGATTGCTGCCATGTTCAGCTTTTAAATCTTGGTCTCCTTCATAAGACTCCGAGTTTCCTTGGGCTTGGCCATCCCTG
This sequence comes from Pinus taeda, assembly GCA_000404065.3. NCBI lineage: Eukaryota > Viridiplantae > Streptophyta > Pinopsida > Pinales > Pinaceae > Pinus > Pinus taeda. The sequence goes on from APFE031754374.1 coordinate 342,257, forward strand.
GAGCCTCGGAGCCCTTTTGTATCATTTACTTTTATTCCTTTCACTTCTTATTCACATGCATCTCTTGTTCTTATCTTTTTCTATTTCTGCATTTAGTATTGCTGAATTTTTGTTGTAGGATTGGGTTAAATGGTTGAAGTAAGTCATTTTGCAGGATAAAAAGCATGATTTCATCTTTTGAAGATTTTTGGAAGGTCATAGTAATCGTTGAGCTACTTGGATTAGTTTGATTATTCCCAAATCTAAATTTCTGGAAGTCCCTTGTGGGAAATAGTAATAAATTTATGTTATTTTTTAGAATATTCTAAAGAGCTTCAATTGCGTTGATTCCACTTGCATTAGATATGATATAAAATAAAATAAAAATAAATCAATTTAATAACAAAATTTACCCCATTGCATTCGCATTTGATTAGGTTAGGCATTTGATAGATTAACTAGCTCATTAATTATCGAATTTCTAGATTTTAGACCAATAATTTTTCTGCTATTTTTTAGCATGGGTTAACAAGGGTATTTTTGAGTGATTCCACTTGGAATGGAGATCTAAGAGATCATAGCTAATAAAAAAATTTGTCCCATCCAATTTGGATTTGATTTTCTTGGTTATTTCAGTGAATTATAACATTTTGTAGCATCGTGTAGCATCTTGTAGTTTCCTGTAGCACTCTTCCAGCGTGTATATACTTGCCCATATTTGCTCAAAAATATTGGTTTTCGTCCCTTAGGGTTGAATCATGACCCCTAGGCTCTAAATAAATGGTTGATAAGGAATAAAAACCACTTAAGACTTACCTTTTTACCCATGCAAAACATCCTAGCGATTTGGGTTAATGGACAAATTTATGAATTGGATAATACAATAATCATTTTCTTGATTGCCACATCCAATGAGCTGTGTCAGTGGATCTAGAACTCTTTAAAATTTAATGATTGATATTTAGTTCATGATATTTACTTTATAGAATAGGTTTGTTTTCCTTGTATTTTCTTTCTGCAATAGGTTAAGGTTTCTATTTCAAGAATTTCCATTTATGCAACTAGTTTAGGATTTGATTTCATTACATTCACTCCATTACATCATGAAAACAAAGAAACTACACATTGTATGTTGCACATATAGTGCCGATACCTCTTAAGTTTTTACGAATCTTGGGTTGATAAATAAATTTGGTAGCTTTGGGAGTTGCAACATTCTTGCCACAATATTGAGGCTCATCATTTATTATTTCCTTGGATATCCACTTCCCCTTCAGGAAGCCTTTCCATAATATTTTCCATGGAAATCTATTGGGTTGTGTTATATTCTTTCCATGACTAGCTCCCCTAGTTAACCGGGGGGTTTAGAGGGGGGGTGGATCCCCCCTTCATTGCGCCGATTGTGCAGCAGGGGGTTTGAGGGGGGCGGTTAGCCCTCCTCTATGGGGTTCGGGACAACGCCCTGGGAAATTTTTTTTTGGACCCTATATTAGGTGGGCGGACCTACCTATGGTTTTGTGCATGGTTTTCGTTCCATGGTATTGGATGCTTCGGCATATATATATATATGTGTGTGTGTGTGTGTGTGTGTGTGTGTGTGTGTGTGTGTGTGTGTGTATTGTAACATTGAAAAGGAACATAATGAAAAATCAAGTTGGTAGTCTCGGTTTTGGGATCCAAGGGAAAATCTCTGTGTATATATGTTTTATGTTTTATTCTCTCACATTGCTTATTTTTTATGTTTTAGAATTCGTATGTAGGTAATTTCTGTATGGGGTTAAAACCTACATTTGGTATCATAGTTGTTTTGGCTTCAAGGAGATGCCTTTGTTGCTAAGGGGTTTTTCTCGGGCCGGTGGTAGACTCTGTTGAGTGGGAGATCTGCGGGATCGATTTTGGTGGTGAAAGAAGATGGCAAGTAGTGGAAAGATAGAGATTAAGAAATTTAATGGTCAGAGTTTTGAGTTGTAGAAACTCAAGATGGATGATCTGTTGGTGGATAAATATCAATGGATCGCGGTAGATCAGGTACTAAACCAACAAGAGTGTTTGATGAAGAATGGAAGAAGTTGGATTGGAAGGAAAAGAGAACAATATGATTGTGTGTCTCAGATTCAATATTGTTGAATGTATCAGGGGAAGCTACAACAAAGGATTTGGGGGACAAGTTAGGGACTTTGTACCAATCTAAGTCTTTTGTGAATAAACTGTTCCTACGTAAAAAGCAGTATAACCTAAGGATGAAAGATGGAGACTCGGTGATAGAGCATATGAACACATTTAATACTATGGCAAGCTAGTTTTTGTATGTTGATATTAAAATTCATATGAAGATAAGTGCATTCGTTTGTTGTGCTCTCTACCAGATTCCTAGGATAGTTTGGTTATTGCAATCGGTAGCAATTCATATGCCTTGAAATTTGATGAAATAGTCTCATCCTTGCTGACAGAGGAGATGAGACTGAAAAATATGGAGAGCCAGAATGGTGATGCCTTGTCTGTGCAAGGAAGGTCCCAAAACAAAAATAAAAATAAGTCATCGAGTGGGAGATCTAAATCTAGAGGGAGATCTAAATCTCTAGGAAAAGCTATAAAGGTGTGGTGGAAATGTGGAAAGGAAGGGCACTGCAAAAGGGACTATAAATCTCAATCTCTTGACAAAGGAAAGGGATCTGATGATGCTCCTTCTACAGAGGTGAAAACCACCTCAGATGAAGGTGGGGATGTGTACTTGGCTTCTTCAAGTACACATGTAGTTCATGAGGCATGGTTGATTGACTCATGTGCATCCTTTCATTTCAATCCCCATAGAGAGTGGTTTTGCGAGTATGAGAAATATGGTGGTGTTGATGTCTTCTTGGGGGATGACAGGAAAGCTAAAATTGTCAGTCGCGAAAAAGTTAAGTTGAATTTGCAAGGTGGAAGTATTAGAACACTTATGGGTGTTCTGCATATTCCTACATTGGCCAGAAATCTGATTTTTATAAGCAAACTGGATGATGCAGGTGTAAAAAAGTGTTTGAGAAAGATACCTGCAAGATGGTTTGGGGAGCACTAGTATTGTTGTGAGGAGTTCTGATTGGAACTTTGTATAGGCTGCAAGTTAGCACTGTTGTTGATGAGTGCAACAGTTCTGTGGTTCCTGAAATTGGAGCATAAAACCTAGTGGTCTTTGGAGAAAAGACCATGCTATGGCATCAAAGGCTTGGACATATTGGAGAGAAGGGCCTTCGAATACTTCATGTGAAAGGTATGGTAGAAGGTATGACTAATAGCCCTCTAGATTTTGATTTATGTGAAAACTGTGTATATGGGAAGAAGAACCGGGTGAGTTTCCCCTCTAGTGGTAAGAGGACGAAACATATATTAGGGCTTGTGCACAATGATGTGTTTGGACTTGCGAAGGTTCCATCACTGGGTAATTTTGTGTACTATGTGTCATTTATAGATGACTTCTCAAGGAATACATGGATATATTTCCTTAAGAATAAATCTGAAGTCTTTGATAGGTTTAAAGAATTTAAGGTTCTGGTGGAAAAAACAGAAAGAGAAGAAGATAAAGGTGTTGAGGACAGATAATGGTGGAGAGTTTTGCAAGAAGGAATTTGAAGAATTTTGTAAGAAGTGTGGTATAGCACGACATAATACTACTCCATACACACCTGAGAAAAATGGAGTTGCAGAAAGAATGAACAAGACGTTGATGGAAAGGGCAATAAGCATACTCAGTGGTGCAGGTTAGGACAAGAATTCTAGGTAAAGGTGGTGGAGATTGCATGTTACATGGTCAACAAATCACCTTCATTAGCGTTGGAGGATAAAAAACCACAAGAGATATGAATTGGTAAGAAACTCTCTCTTTCACATCTGAGGGTATTTGGATGTGATGCATATGTACATGTTCCAAAGGAGAAAAGAACAAAGTTAGATAGTAAATCTGAAAAGTGCATCTTTATTGGGTATAAGGATGGTTTAAAAGGTTATAAGATTTGGAACCTAGAAACAAGGAAGGTTGTGTATGTCGAGATGTGGTGTTCAGAGAGGTGAAAGATGTTATTAAACATGAAGTCCAACCAAAGGAACTTGAGAAGATAGAGTTTGAGCTAAAGGAGGAAGAATCAGACTCTACAACAGAAGAGGAATCAGAAGATGAACATCCACAAACTCCGATTGTGAGAAGATTAATTCGAGAAAGAAGGCAACTAGAAAAGGTATAATCCATCTGCTTTCTGTTCAAATTTTTCTTTATCTATTACTGATGATGATCCTAGAACTGTGAAGGAAGAAGTAGATTCAGAGGACTGAAAAAGTTGGAAAGAGGCCATGGTTGATGAAATGGCATCTTTGCACACAAATGAGGCTTGGGATCTAGTGGAGTTGCCGACTGGAAGGAAACCCATTGGCAACAAATGGGTGTTCAAGAAGAAGACAAATGTAGAAGGAAAGGTGGAGAAATACAAAGCTCGATTGGTAGCAAAAGGTTATTCCCATGTATTGGGAATTAACTTTGGTGATATTTTTTCTCCTGTTGCCAAGGTAGCTTCTATTAGATTAATTTTATATGTTGTTGCTGCTTTTGATTTTGAGGTAGAACAGATGAATGTGAAGGCAATATTTCTTCACGGGGATCTGGAAGAAGAGATATACATGAAGCAACCTGAAGGATTTGTGGTGAATGGTAAGAAAGAACTGGTATGCAGGTTAAAAAAGTCTTTGTATGGGTTAAAACAGTCACCAAGGATGTGGTATTCGAAATTTGATACATTTATATGGGGACTTGGCTTCACCAGAAGCAAAGCAGATCACTGTGTGTATTTTAAATTAATTGGTGACCTCATTATTTATCTGGTCTTGTATGTGGATGATATGTTGCTGGTTGGAAATGAAAAAAAAATTATCCAGGATTTGAAGACCCAATTGTCCTCCAAATTCGACATGAAAGATCTTGGTGCTGCAAACTATATTTTGGGCATGGAAATTAAAAGAGATAGGGAAAAGATGAAGCTTTGGTTAAACCAGAGGAAGTATGTCGAGACAATACTGTAGAGGTTTAATATGCAGGATATTAAATCGGCAAAGTTTGCTATTCCTATAGGTGTAAAATTATCTGCTGAATAGTGTCCCAAGACACAAGAAGAGGAAGAGGAAATGTCCTGTGTTCCATATGCAAGTGCAGTCGATACCCTGATGTAGGCTATGGTTTGTACTAGACCAGACATTGCACATGCAGTGGGAGTATTGAGCAGGCTTATGTCAAAACCAGGGAAGAAGCATTGAACAATAGTGAAGCGGGTTTTCAGGTATTTGCGTGGCACTAGTGATTATGGTTTGTGCTACTAAGGAAGACCAGGATTGGACAGAGTTTTGGATATTTGTGGCTTTGTTAATGCAGTCTGGGCTGGAGATTTGGATCAGAGAAGATCTACAAGTGGGTATGTGTTTAACCTATTTGGAGGTGCAGTCAGTTGGATGAGTAAGAAACAATCTGTAGTGGCGTTATCAACTACAGAGGTAGAATACATGGCAGCCACTCATGCACGCAAGGAAGCAGTTTGGTTGCAGAGATTGTGTTCAAGTATGGGATTGGTACAGGGAGCTATAAGAATAGACTATGATATCCAAAGAGCAATTTTCTTGGCAAAGAACCCTGCTTATCATTAAAAGTGATCCGGATTTAAATAGGAACACAATAAATTACAGAGATAACCATAAACACATAGATGCAGCAGAAATAATACTTTATTTCATTAATGTAAAACACTGAATATGCTTACAAACAGAAATGGAAATAAACCAGTGAGGGCGATGGTAGCTTATCTCTAAGAAGAGATATGGCAGCTACATGCCTCTGAGCTGTGTCACAATGAGGCTCGAAGGCCTATTTATTGTTGAGAAACAATGGAAAACCCTTAACATCTCAAAACCTAACCCTAGAAGATGAAATGCCAAATTGTGGGCCCTGTTTTGGGTAAGTTAGTACATCAAATTTCCAGGGTCGTAACTTTGGCACCCGATCTTCATTTGACATGTAAAATAGCTCGTTAGAAATATCTATTTAAGGAATACAACTTTGGGAAGATAAAGATTTGTCCATGGACCAATGTTGCTCCCATATTTCCCAAAAAATGTTGTTTAGGGCCTCAAAACGGCTCCAGAAGTTCGGGACCCGAAAAATTGCTAAAAATAGTAAATTGTGCTACAATTACGGAAACTGAAAAACTGAAAGAGACAGTTGTGGGTGTCCAAATGGGATAGGTGGGTGGCCTCCAAAATCCACCTGGATCATTCCTACCCCCTTGGGAAGCAATTGTCCCCATTTTGTTGAGTTCCTCCATCTGCTGAACTTGGTCCTTGGTGAGCTGTTCTCCAATCTCTGATGTGTTCAGTAATGGTGGGAAGCATGGTCGAGGGCAGTACACATTGAACACTTGGTGCAAGCGAAGGAATAGAGGAATGTTGTGCTCCAAAGAATTGTTTCCCACAGCCTTGGTAATGTTGTGAGGACCATGTCGAAGTGGGTTGAGCTTCTGATGGGCTCTTGTAAGGCATTCTTTCTGCATATGTAACCAAACTTTGTCACCCACCTAAAACTTGTGTGGTGGCCCTGTAGGTGAGGAGAAGTTGTTCCTGTGTTATTTCATGACCAAATCCCTCTATTGTTGCTACTGCATGGAGGAACCCTTCGCAAGGGTCATGGATGTGGCGACGATCTTCCCCTTACTTTTGGAGTGAACCAGACAGAAAATAAATTTCCTAGTTTGTGAGATGAGCATGTTGCCTCTCTTAGTAGTGATCAAAGAGGTGGCAGTAGGTGGGGCTACCTTCGGTATCCTGTATAATGAATTATTCAAAGAAATAATGGCAACGCGAGGCCTTGACTCATACACAACATGTCGCCTCCACAAGTATGGCTGGCCTAATAAGACATCACAAACATCAAGCGGTGCAACATCACACAATACCTCGTCTGTGAAGGGCTTGATGTTGTAAGGAAGGCATCATTGTTGGCGGACTCAGAGATCTCGTCCTTCGTGAAGCCACCCGATATTGTATGACTGTGGGTGTGGTGTAGTCGGTAGGCCCAACCGCTTCACAACCTCTGCTGAAATGAGGTTCTTTTGGCTTCCAATGTCAACAATGAATTGCAGTGGTGAACCCTTCACCCACATCTGTGAGTGGAAAAGACATTCCCCCTCCTCTGGATCTTCAAGCTCATTCTTCTGGATCTTAGTAGTGGAAACAGTGACGTTGGGCTCCGCACCAATGATATGCTTCCCTTTGCCATTCCAATTGTTGGGTTCTGACTCAGGGTTGGAACATGCATCTGATTCTGAAGCCTTCAACTCGGCCACCAGCGACTGCTTGGTCCAACACTCACCTGTGTTGTGAGTGGGGATCTTATGGAACTCGCACCACTTTCTTATGTCCTTCTTTGACTTCGTGGTGTTGTTATTTTCTTGTGGCTTTGACGGGTTGTCTTGGGTCACCCCGTCTTGGCTTTGTCCTTTGGTCTTCGGATTCACAGATCCAAAGTATTGCCTCTTTTGTTAAAAATTCTACTCGATTTTGACAGCATATTGGTATGCCGCACCAAGTGAGGAGATGTTTAGGAACTCCATCTCTTCCTGGATATATCTATGTAGGCAACCGCGGTACTTGAGTACCAAATGTAGCTCAGAGTCCTTGATACCCCACTGTGTGCAAAGGGTATGAAAAATGTTTGTGAACTTTGGCACATCTTGGTCACTTCCTTGCCGCAGCGTGGTCCACTTTATGCATTTGTCCTCATAGCTCTTGACAGGGTAGTACTGTTCCTTGATGGCATCTCAGAATGAATTCCAAGTGGGTGCAATTGAAAATAGTGAGCTTGTACTTTCATCCTTTTGTTCGCAGTAGGTTTCCCACCAATCCTTGACGTGGGGGGCTACTTTGAGAAGAGCGAAAATAATATTTTCTCGACTGGAAAAATCATGAACAGAAAAATAACCCTCTAGAAGATTTAACCATTTATCTACGACATCTGCGTCTATCTGACCGTCGAATATGGGGATTTCAAAATTAACTTGTACCTTAAATGGTGTGGCATTTCCAAAGTAGCTATTGGAAGCTGATGTGTCGCCTCTATGTAGCCGCTGAAGGATCTGTGCAAAGTTGTCCATCATCGCATTCTTTTGTCGCTCAAGGGCTTCTTCGAGCAAGATTTTGATAGGATCTCCTCCCTTCTCGTCTTTCTTTTCATCTGCCATGGGAGGCTGTCGGGATTTGCGAGGACAGTCTTGCAAAGGTTCGACCAGTTCAAGCCCTAACTCTTTATATCCCGACCTCGTTAGGGACATGCAAAGAAAAATAGAGAAAAAGAAGACCACTCTGATACCACTGATCCGAATTTAAACAGGAACACAAAAAATTACAGAGATAACCATAAACACATAGATGCAATGGAAATAATACTTCATTTCATTAATGTAAAATATTGAAATATGCTTACAAACAGAAATGGAAATAAACCAGCTAGGGCAATGGTAGCTTGTCTCTAAGAAGGCATGTGGTGGCCACATGCCTCTGAACTGTGTTACAATGAGGCTCGAAGGCCTATTTATTGTTGAGAAACAATCGAAAATCCTTAACATCCCAAAACCTAACCCTAGAAGATGAAACGCCAAATTGTGGGCCTTGTTTTGGGTAAGTTGGTACATCAACTTCCTGGGGTCATAACTTTGGCACCCAATCTTTGTTTCACACGTACAATAGTTCGTTAGAAATATCTATCTAAGAATTATAACTTTGGGAAGAGAAACATCAGTCCACAAACCCATGTCGCTCCCATATTTCCCAAAAAACGTCGTTTAGGGCTTCAAAACGGCTCCGGAAGTTCAAGACCCGAAAAACTGCTAGAAATAGTAAATTGTGCTACAATTATGGAAACTGAAAAACTGAAAGAGACAGTTGTGGGGGTCCAAATGGGATAGGTGGTTGGCCACCAACATCCACCTAGATCACAAAGACAAATCACATTGATGTTCAGTATCACTTTGTGAGGGATATGATAGAAGACAAAAATGTGTTGCTGGTAAAGGTGGACACTTTGAAGAATACTGTAGATGCATTGAAAAAATTTGCGAGCTCTGAGAAGTTCTCTTGGTGTAGAGAAAAAATGGGCATTGCAGGGCTAGATAAATGACTAAGCTCTCCTGTGGCCCCCTATGGAAAGAAAAAAACAAGTGGGAGGATGTTGTATTATATTCTTTCCATGACTAGCTCCCTTAGTTAACCCGGGGGTTAGAGGGGGGCGGAGCCCCCGCTTCATTGCAACAATTTCATAGCGGGCGGGAATTTTTTTTTTGGACCCTATATTAGGTGGATGGACCTATCTATGGTTTTATGCATGGTTTTCACACATGGTTTTGCGTGCGATGGTTTTCGGTCCATGGTATTGGATGCTTCAGCATGTATATATATGTATTGTAACATTGAAAGGAACATACTGAAAAATCAAGCTGGTAGTCTCAGTTTTGGGATCCAGGGGAAAATCTCTGTGTATATGTGTTTTATGTGTTATGCTCTCCCATTGTTTATTTTCTGTGTTTTAGAATTCGTATGCAGGTAATTTATATACATGATTAAAACCTACATACTCATGGATTTTTGTATTTATTCCTTATCTTCATTCATCTTATTTTGTATTCATTCCTTATTTTCATTCATATTCTTTTCCATTTCTCTGTTAATATTTTCTTCAAAACCTGAGAAATGCAACTTTTTCAACATACTATCATCCATTTCATTAACTTTCTTCTCTATTTGAGATAACCTAAATTCTAAGTCTTCACTTGCTTAATGAGTCAAGGATGAGTCTTGAATAGATTTAATTCGTGTAGTAGCTTTCTTTGGAGGTATGTTGGAAAATGTTGACACCTAATCCTCAGTGATTGGGGAACTGAATGTGAACAGTCATCGAGAAGATGAACTGAAAAATAACATTCTTGTATATATTAGATAGCTGGTTAAATGAATAAACGCATTAGTTTTCCTGGAGTTACTCCTGGCCTGACATGGTATCAGAGCACAGGTCCCAGGTTCCTTTTTTAGGCGTCCCTTGTAACTCCTGTCCATTGCCTGCTCTCTGCTCCTCTCTGTCCCATTTCTGGAAGAACGCCTCCCTGCCTGAAGACTGCGTACCTGACTCCTCTGCTGGCGCTGTCTGCTGTGGTACCTGACTCCTCTGCTGGCGCCACTGTCTGCTATGATAACGCCTCGAACTTGGTAACGCCGCTGTTCTTCCTACAATCTCCGAATTCAAGCTGTAATGCATAATCCAAACTTGGAATCCGTCCACTGTTATTGATGATAGTTACCGTTTCCACTGTTTTTTTCCACTGTTAATGTCAAGAGGCTCCCGTAATGGCTCCCACCCCTGCTCCAGAGATGTTTCATAAGATTTAATCGAATAGGTGCATACCTAATTTTTGCTATGGTAACCCGTAAAGTCCGCTCTTCCTCGAATTTGGGAGATGGAGTTTCGATAGTTTTTATGGTGGTGGCAGATGTCACGCTGGTGCGATTCGGCCGATCCAGCACCTTGCGTTAAGAAGCCGGTGGGCGTGGGATATCGGATATAGAAAACTAGCAACCATTTCATTCCCTTTATTGCTAAAACAAAGCCATCGAACGTCTCATCTCTGTGCTTTCTGGGAGCGTTGGTGCGACTCGATCCGCGGTTGCCAAAGATTAAATAGAAGAGCAGAGTGAATTGTCATCACCTTCAAAAATGGATCCCATCCGCAAGGTGCCTTCCCATCCTTGTAAATTTGCTCAATGAGGGGCGGTTAGAACTGGGCTTTCAATGCATCAGGCCTAGGGTTTTATTACACATCATCTTTGAACGGGCTACTTTAAGAATTTTACATTACAAATCCGTGCGTTCCAAATTTTTTTTTGCGCCACTTAAACCAATTCTTCGTCGGACAAAACAAAAGAGTCCAGACATTGTAAGTGTTTTCAAATTGCTGGAGCTTGTCTTAGGAAAGCGTAATGAAGTTTACGCTGAATCTATTGATTATCTGAAGAATCAAGAGCAGCATAAAGCGTTAAATCTTGATCGGTGATAGCTATGATATGGTGATAGGGTTTTTTCAAAAGCGCTAAAATTGTTATTTCAGTGATATATATGGTGATCAATATTTGTTTCAATGATGAATGATATATAAATGGCGTAGCAGAATTCTATCCCTGCTCAGATTTTGAATAAATACATTTTCATATCAAATTTTTTTTGAGCAGCAGAGTTTTTTAAAGAAATTTTTTTTCGCCATCAGGAAGTATTAATAATATCAGAATTTTTTTTTTTAATATCAGCAAAGTAACCTTTTACAGAATGCATTCAATCATCTCTATGATAGGAATAGTTCTCACTGGCAAGGAGAACTATCCTGACTGGTACCGGATGGTACAACACACCCTCATTTTCAATGAGCTGTGGAAAGGAGTGTGTGTCGGAGAAGGAGATAGTGACCCAGAAAATCCTACGTCAGACAAAGAGCTCGCCATCTGGGAAAACAAGAACAGCAAAGCGTATGCATTAATCGCAGCATCTGTAAATAAGGAGGTGAGTCGTCACATTTCAACATGTTCAACTGCCTTTGAAGATTTACAAAAGCTGAAAGAGCTCTATGACTCACATTCTGCACTTGAAGTCGTCCAACTTATGATTAAACTCTTCACTCTTGAACTGCAAAATAACGATTCTCTTGCTCTTGCATTTGAAATAAAGCCTATAATGCATGATATCAAATCCACTAAAGTTGAGCTGAATATCTCTCTTATTGCTTTTCTCAAGGCACTTTATCCTACATACTCCAATTATCTTGAGTCTTTGCAAGCAAATGGAAATCTCAAAGATATAACCTTTGACTCTCTTGTGGAAAAGTTTGCTGAAAGAGAAAAAGCCTTTGGAAAGAAGACAGTCCTTGAATCTTCTGAAGAGACTGTATGCCTGGCTCATAAAGAAAAATATCTTGCTCAAGATTCTACAAGAGGAAGAGGTGGACGAAGAGGAAGAGGAAGATACTTCAGAGGCGGGGGGGGCAGACATTCTCAAGGAGAAAAGGCAGATTTACATTGTATTCGCTGCAAAAGAAATGGATCACATGATGCCTCTACATGCAAGCTACCATGGGACAAAATTGAGCAGAGAAGAAACCAACAGAAAGGTAAAACTGATGATATAGGCAAAGGCAAAGCACCTGATTTATGATTTATTTTTAATACAAAATTGAAACTACAAAACAAAATTAAATTAAATTTTTTTTTTTGAAATGAAACTAAACAATGTACATAAGTTTAAATATATACAAACTAAAAGAAAATGAAAATTAACTAACCATAAGATAAAATACAAAATGAAATTACATTAAATAAAAACAAAACTTAACCTAACTTAGCATATACAAAACAAAAATGCATAAAAAAAAGAAATCAAATTTTTGTTTCGCTTTGGCAGCTGCAGGTTAATACATAGAGAGTGTAGGAGGAGAGAAACGCAGGTTTGGGCAGCGAATGAAGGGGAGCTCGAAGGGAAAGCAAAGAAAGCTTCACGCAGGAGGTACCAAATGGATGGTAGGAACTGTAGTGTGGGAAAGGGACGGTGCAGGCAAATGAAAGGGATGGGAGGACTTCGTGAGGTTTGAGGGAGCATAGAGGAAATGGACAGAGCTGGGACGCTGGTAAATTATTTTGCAGGTATTGGCAGCTAGGGAACAAGCAAAGAGCAGAGAAAACTGTGGGACAACGTTGCGTGAGGGGTAAAGAAAAAAGAGAATGAGGCTGCGGGTTGTGCGAGAAAGGGAATAACTGTGATGTTGCAGGTGCGTGAAGTGAGGAGTGGCCAGCGGATGGGGATGAGAGCCGTCAGAAGCGAGGATAGGAGGGAGAAATGCAGCGTGGAAGGGATTAGCAGCTACGGGTAGCAGCAAATGGGCAGGTGAAGAAATCCGCAGAGGTATGGTGGTGGCTCGGATCAATAAAAAAAAAGGGTGAGATGGCTGCGTTGAAGGAGTATGGCCAGCAGACGGGCAATGGCGTAGAGATGGCAGCGTGAAGGCTGCACTGGAGCTGAGGACTTAGATGTGTGGAAGACGCTGGAGGAGAGCTAGAAAAGGAGTCACGCAAGAGGCTGAGGGAATGAAGGAGATAACGCAGAGAGGGAATAGTTGTGTGAGGATTCGACTGCGTGATTTTTCTTGTATGTGTTTTGCAGGATAGAAATGGCAGCTCGATGGCGGTTTGATGAATGGCAGACTGCGCAGGCAGAGGAATAGACGCATGTAGGGTAGCAGAAGGGTTTGCACGTCCGGACAACATAAAGAAATTGAGATTTTCTGTCAGAAGATAAAAATCGACCTTGGGCAGTAGAGAAACTGAAACCGGAGGTAACAGACCGGTAGTCCAGAAACTTAATTAAAATTTTAAACCCTTCCTGCTTCAGATTTGTCAATTTAACCCTTCTAAAAATTTGCCGGATTTTCAAACCCTTGAACAACAGAAATGTGCACTTGCAAAAAGTGATTCTGAAGCAAATATTCCTGCTAGAGCTAACCCTGAGAACAGATCTTACCCTTCAGGGCCTAGATCTGGTTTCAAGATTGAGTCTCACCTTCAGATCTGCAACCTGCAATGACAAAAACAAGCACCCAAAAATAAAATGCACGAGAAACGAAACTAAAAAAAAATCCTAAAACCAGCGATATAATTACAGTATTCACAATTTAAAGGCTCTAAATGGCCAGATTTCTCAGCATGCCACAGAAATATTTTCAGAAATTTAAATTTAAAATGAGATGCTTTAGAAAACCCTTCATGCATTCATAAGAAAAATTTGAATGATAAGACCGGGATCAAAATTGGCAAGGCTCTTTAGAAAATGCTTTCCAGGAGTTGGCTAGTTCAGCTGAGAACTTCCTCGAACTCCCGGTGATCTTGAAATCAAGATTTTCCTGCATAGCTTACTTCAACCATTAACAAAGAAGGAGAAAACGATACTAAAATCCAGATTTAATGGAGATACCTGCCATCATATTCAGGAATTTGACTACCATTCAAACCCTAGTGATTAAACAAGATACCTTTGTTTAAAATCACTCTTCATAAAGCTATCATCAATGGTTGAAATTAAAATCATGCACAGAAATAAAACATCTTACAGCATTTCCAGAAGAGTAACACCAACAAGATTTCAACCCCAAAGTCTTTCTTTATTGCACATGAAAAATGACTACAAGAGAGCATTCCTTAGCACATGACTCTAAGATCGGATGATCTCAAATGACCGCTAGTACTCGATGTAAAGGAAAATTTCCCAACGGCTAGTTCGAGTGATCCACGTCAAAGTGTTCTTGACTGTCGATGAGGATCAAAATCTCTTTTAATCTCATCCGTCGAAATTTTAAATATATTAAAAATTAAAAATCTTGCATTTTATTTCCTCACAAAACTTTGATTTATTATTAATTTATTTTTATTGTTCAAATTTATTATTATTATTATTATTATTTATTTTAAATTTAATTTTTGTTATTTATTTAATTTATTTTTTTTTTTGTTCTTTAATTTTCCAATTTTTATTGGACCCTCGAACTTAGCCTTTGGAAAAATCACCTAGGACCTAGGACTTATGAGGGGATAAAACATTTTCTAACTCTCAAGACACTTTACATCATGACTTTTACAATTTTACATCTTAAGGGGGAAAACCCATTTGACATAGACCCTGATAAACCACCCAGTTCTGCGACACAAATATAATCTAGCAGATCAAGCAATTTGTAATAACCTAACCAAATAGTTAGGATTATTTTCAAATTACTTTTACATAGGCTCGAAGCACACTAGGATTCCCCTAAGATTCTAATGACAAAATCCATTCCGCTTTAGGGT
>APFE031754375.1:2949-18477 GCA_000404065.3 Pinus taeda
ATCTTGTGTTCTTGTGTGTGATTGTCTTCTGCTCTATTTTTCTGTTCCTGGTTACTGTTTATATGATCCTGATGCATAAATTAATGTTCAACATCTGTAGAATATTTTAAATTATAAGTCTGTATGGTATACGCAATTTTCCTTATCTGTAGTTGCATATATACGCAGTTTTCTCTAACTGAAGTAGCGTATATGTTCTGGGCTTGAAAAAGAAAATAATTAACCATATAATACTGATTCACCCCCCTCTCAGTATTATTTCCAACAGCCATAAGGAGGCTGAAGAAGAGTTATGGTTGCAGTTGAATAGAGGCTCATAATCTGCATTTAAGGAAGGACTAAAGCTGCAATCTCAAGAGGCTTTTATCTAGCCCTAACTGCAGTATAGGAGGCTTATTCTCAGCTGAAGGAGAAGCCCTCATACACAGCCCTAAGTTCCCTAACCGCATGCCTAATCCATAGCTATTGAAGAGCCCTCATCCGCAGTCAAAACAAGGAGTCTTTGTCGCTGTCATATCTAGCCCTTATTCGTTGTAAAGTGCAGCACTTATCCGCAGCAATAGCAAGGTCACCTAGCCGGAGTTAGGGAAGTTTGAACATTGTCCAAAAGTGACATATCCACATCCAGTGAGGTTCCATTCCATAGCTAGAAGGAGGCCCTAACAACACAGTCTAAAGAGAGGCCTCAAGATATAGTTAAGGGAAAATCTATGCCACTGCTAAAGGAGCCCTAACACAGTATATTGTTGTAGGTGATAGCGTTGTAACAAAGGTTATGACTAGGAATGTCTTAAGGATTTATTTAGGCATATTGGAAGAATTTGTAGCTTCAGCTAGCTACTTTACTAGGTTGCAAGCCATATCAAGCAACTAAGGTTGTTCTGAGTTAACATTGCAGTGATCATTGATTTCAGGAGGTAGCATGGATTGGGAGAGACTCTCCTAGGTGGACTGCTACCCTTGAAGGGCTGAGTTGCCTGACAGCATGGAAGATTTCAGGACTTCTTCTTGTATTGCAGGAGTAGGCAATCAGAAGTATATTGCAGCAACATTGATGATCAATCAAAATGGATATGCTACAGTACTCTTCGTGAGTGTTTGAAGTCTATCGATTTTGCATCCTAGAACAGTCATCATTGTCAAAATGATGGACTTACTGTTGTTATACAATATTTGATTTGTATATTTGTACTATCTCTCTCTCTCTTTGTTGAACTATTGAATAATATAAGAAGAATTGATCAAGGGTTTCCCCATATTGGGGTTTGTCCCTGGATTGTGCCACATCCTGTATCCTCTTGTCTTGGCTTGTCTTCTGTTATTTATGTTTATGTTATGTCTACACTTTACTATCATGCTGATGTGATTGCTAATCTGAATATTGTCATTGGGCTAATATGAAAAATTGAAGTAAATTTCTCTAAGCATAGAACGTACCTAAAATTTAACATGGTATCAAAGTTGAGGTGAAGACAAATCCCAAGCAAGAGTGAAAGAGAAATCACTGAAGACAGTTGGACAAGGTCAAAGGCTCAATGGTTTCCTCATCCCACTTCCCCATTGAAGACAAGCTCTGTGAAAAGTTTGACTATCACGGATGGAAGATGTCTTTGGATCCGACATTAGAAGAGCAAGAAGTGTTGGATTACATGAAGGGTAATATCCCAGAGCCTCCATCAAATGCACCAGCTGCTACAAAGAAGAAGTACACCAAGGGTGAATTTAAAGTAAAGAATATTATCAGAGATTCCATTGACAAGCATCTGATGGCCTAGATCTCTGATTTGAACACCTCCAAGGAGATATATGACAGATTGGTAAGCATGTTCAAGGTTAGTGATGTAAATCAAACTTTGTTCCTAAAAAATAAGTTGAAGGATGATGCAGGAGTAGGAGGCTTGAAGACAAAAGGCTTCAAATTTATTCCAAAAAAAAAAAAAATACAAACAAAGGAGTGGGATCCTTTAACTGTCACTTTAGAAAGCTTTCTAGATAGGATTAGAGCTAGAATTCAGGGATTTTAATGATTTTAATTAATTCAAGTAGTTTAGACTTAGGTGAGATTCTCGAGGAGAATATCATGCAGAGTAGGTATTATCTAGTATTAGACAGATTTGATCCATTGATTGAGGATCTGATTGTCGTATGTAATGGTATTTATGTAAGTTTTGAATTATGGTAATGGAATTTGGCTAGATTTGGTTGAGGAGGATTTGATTGTAAAAATTGGAAATTCTCTTTGTCTCTGTGTATTCTGTGCATGAATGGTCAATCCTAGAGGTTTGAAGTTCCTTCGAAATATCTCTGAATGTTGTTGATTTCCAATTTGGCCCTTTAAAACTTGTTCTGATATAATCTTATGTTATCATGGTTAAATCTTCATACACTGCGCATTTAAATAAATTGAGTGTATTTCGAACCCACAAAGTTTAATTAGCGTTACCTTGAATATAACTCAAAGATATATTAAACTTGGCGGAAGCACTAAAACCTTGGCAGAATGAGGAAAACCCAACAAAACTCTTGAGAACCCTCGGAAAAGACCTGAACCATCCGATCGACAGATCCAATAGATCAACGGTCATCACGTGCTAACAAGCGTGAAGCTAAATGGAGGAGTAAAGCAGTGTTCGAAGGTGAAAGTTGCTTCTCGCATGGGCTTAAGGTGGTAAGTTGTATTTTGAAAATTCACGCGATTCCATTTAACAGCTGAAACGTAGCACAGAGACACTGATTTTCTCGCTTGCCCTTGGCTCGTTATACATCGACATAAATTCCATGCGATATTATGCATCAACCATTGGATCAAGCAAGATTGATCAACGGTGAAGATCATCTTGTTAGTTTGCAAGCAGGGAAAGTGATAACTGTCGGATTGAGCATTGAGATCAATGATGGAGAATTAACGCGATAAAGGTTTGTGGAAAAGGCGGACGCGAGAAGTTTATGAATGACATTGTTATTTCCTTTCCGTTTTGTGGTAAGTGAAGTTCTTCCATATTTCGATAAATTTTAACAATTCTATTGTTTTAGAAGGATAACTACATTTGGAGGCGGATGACTGAAAATCCAAAGGAAATCTGAGAAGAACTACCACCTGCGCTTCAAGAGATCATTTCTGGATTTGAACGATTATCACTAACACCTGCACCTAGACCACCATTAGTGATATTAGAGCATCTTATTGACACTGATCAAGATCTAAAAGATGGGAGAAAGAAGTCCAACATGGCTTTCAAAGTTGGAGGAAGACCAGTTGCAAATGCTGAAGTGTTGGAAGCTATGCAACATATGCAAGCTAGATTAGAAGTAGTGGAAATGGGAAATCAAAGAGATGCAGGTGATGGAGATGTCAGTGAGCCTGAAATGGAAGCTGCAGAAGCAAAGGAACCTGTAGAAATTACTCTTGAAATGAGGTCCTTTAAATCAGTGTTAGGATCCACATCTAAACCCAGACTTGAGGGTTCAATTTATGCAGGAGGTTTAAACCCTGAGGAGTTGATAGACTAGATTAATAGCATGGATAAATTCTTTGATTATGAAGAAATGGAAGAAGGAAAGAGAGTGAAATTTGTTGTCACAAAATTGAAAGGACATGCAGCACTTTGGTGGGATGGAGTGCAGGCAGAAATAAAAAGACTTGGTAAGCAGCCAATTAGAAATTGGAGCAGGATGGTGGCAAATTTGAGAGGTAAGTTTTTTTCAAGTGATTATCAACAGACATTATTTAGACAAATGCATAATCTTATATAGAGGTCTTTGACAATGAAATAATACACAGAGGAATTATACAAAGTGAGAATAAGAGTTGGACAAATTCAAGATACAGATGAGAAGGTTGCAAGATACATAAATGGTCTCGGAATCAAGATCCAAGATGAGATAAGTTTGTTGTCTCCTAAAACAGTAGAAGAAGCTTATCAGATGGTATTGAAGGCTAAAGAAAAACTCATGATGAAGAAATATTCCAAAAGTAGAGGTACTTTCTGAGGAAGGGGAAGTCAAGGTGGTAGAGGAATATCTACAGCACCTAGAGATGGAGCTAGCAGCAGCTCAAGTCAGCATACACCCACAGAAGGTGATGCAAGTGGTAGAAGGATTTTTTTCAGAGGAAGAGGAAGCAGAGGTAGAGGCAAAGAAATTAGATGTTACATATGTAATAAGTTGGGACACAGAGCCTATGAGTGCCCAGAAAACATAGGAACAAATCAGAGAAATGCAATTGTTTCTAAGACTAAAGAAGAAGCAAAAAAAGGTGATAGAAGAAAAAAATGTACCAGAGAAAGGGGAACCTTTGGCAATCAACAAAGTTTTGTTAAAGCCAGCAAAGGAACTTATTGAACTAGCACAGAGAAAGACTTTGTTAAGGACTGTGTGCAAGGTTCAAGGAAAATGTTGTCAAATGATAATTGATAGTGGCAGTACTGATAATTTGGTCTCTACAAAAGTGATGGAGAAGTTAAAATTGAAGACAAAGAAACATCCAACACCTTACAAGGTGTCATGGCTTCAAAAAGGACATCAGTTGTTGGTGAATGAACAGTGTGAAGTGGAGTTGTAGTTGCGCAAATACAAAGACAAAATTCTGTGTGATGTGATGCCTATGGATGTGTGTCACATATTGTTGGGAATACCTTGGAAATATGACAGAGGAGCTATGCATGATGGGAAAAAGAACACATACAAGTTTGGTAAAGATGGTGTCAATCATACATTGCTGCCTATGGAAGAGGAGGATGCATCAAGAAAATCTGATTCAAAGACTATTGTTGAGTGGAAAAGAATACCTACATCGGATTGAAGAGGATGAGGTAATCTTTGCATTGATTTGCAAACCCAAGGTAATAATGACTTCCACTAAAATTTCTGATTTTCCAATTGAAATTCAAGAGATGCTGGAGAATTATTGTGATACCATTGTAGATGATTTTCCTAATGAGTTACCACCCATTAGAAAAATCATTCATCATATAGATTTGATTCCAGGAGAAAATCTACCAAATAAAGCAGCTTATAGGATGACTCCCATAGAAAATGAAGAAATCAGGAAACAGGTGTAGGAACTGTCAGATAAAGGATTGATTAGAGAACGTTTGAGTCCTTGTGCAGTGCCAACAGTGTTGAGTCCAAAGAAAGATGGAGGATGGAGAATGTGCATTGATTCAAGAGCAATCAACAAAATAACAATCAGGTATAGATTTCCTTTACCTAGAATTGAAGATTTGATGGATTGTTTAAGTGGAGCTAGATATTTTACAAAGTTGGATTTAAAAGTGGTTATCATCAAATAAGGATTAGAGAAGGTGATGAATGGAAAACTTCTTTTAAAACAAATGAAGGATTGTATGAATGGATGGTAATGCCTTTTGGGTTATCTAATGCTCCTAGTACATTTATGAGGCTTATGAATGAAGTGTTGAAAGAATTTATTGGTAAATTTGTAATAGTATATCTGGATGATATATTAGTTTACAGCAGATCTAAAGAGGAACATATGAGACATCTGAGTTATGTCTTACAAAAGCTGCAACAAGAAAAGTTGCTACTAAATTTAAAGAAATGTTCATTCATGAAGGAAGAGTTGGTATATTTGGGCTTTGTTGTTTCTGTTGATGGATTAAAGATGGATCCAGAGAAAATAAAGGCAATCATGGACTGGCCTTCCCCAAAAAGTGTTTTTGAGGTAAGAATTTTTCATGGTCTTGCTAGTTTTTATAGAAATTTCGTAAGGAATTTTAGTAGGATAAATGCTTCTATTATTGACACTATAAAGAAGAATAAACAACCATTTAGATGGATTGTTGAAGCAGAAAAGAACTTCCAGCTGTTGAAAAGAAAAATCACTGAAAAACCTATTTTGATTTTGCCTTATTTTAAAAAAGCTTTTCAAGTGAAGTGTGATGCTAGTGGAGAAGCTATTGGTGTTGTTTTAAGTCAGGAGGACAGACCTGTAGCTTATTTCAGTGAAAAACTGAATGAGTCAAAGAAGAAATATTTTTCTTATGATAAGGAGTTTTATGCAGTTGTGCAATCATTGAAGAAGTGGAGACATTACTTTATGTGTAAGAAGTTTATACTTTATTCAGAGAACCATGCATTGCAATACATTATGCAACAGCGAAAACTTAGTCAGAAACATGCAAAATGGGTAGAATATCTTCAAAGTTTTAATTTTGTATTAAAACATATAACTGGCCAATCAAACAAAGTAGCAGATGCCTTAAGCAAAAAAAGTATCTTAGTTCAGGAAAGTCAAATTCAGGCGTTGGGATTTGATTTTCTTAAAGGATTGTATGAGAAAGATTTATATTTTAAAGAGGCATTTGAAGCTTGTAAATATCTTGTTTTGTTAGAAAAAAGTAAGTGGCTGGATTTTTTCTTGCAAGAAGGATTGTTGTTTAAACGAAATAAGCGGTGCATACCAAATTGTTCTTTGAGAGAAAATTTAATCAAGGAGAAACATAGTGGTGGACTTGGAGGACATTTTGGTCCAGACAAGACTTATGAGCAGGTGAGTTGGTTTTATTTTTGGCCGAAGATGAGATCTAAAGTGGAGAAGTATGTGAAAAATTCTAAAGTTTGTCAGTATGCAAAGGGAAGGAGCCAAAACACGGGTTTGTATGTTCCATTACCTATTCCAGATAGACCTTGGGATATGGTAAGTATGGATTTTATTTTGGGTTTACCAAAAACTCAAAGAGGTAATGACTCAATTCATGTTGTAGTTGACATATTTTCTAAAATGGAACATTTTATTCCATGTTATAAAAACAATGATGCTACTCACATTGCTAATCTGTTTTTTAAGGAGATTGTAAGGTTGCATGGATTTCCTAAGAGCATTGCTTCAGACAAGGACACCAAATTTGTTGGTCATTTATGGAGGACATTGTGGAAGAAGCTTGGTACTAAACTAAGTTTCAGTTCATCTTATCAACCTCAAATTGATGGGCAGATTGAAGTTGTGAACAGAAGCTTGGGTAATCTTCTGAGAAGTCTTGCAGGTGAACATCCAAAATAGTGGGATCAAATTTTGGCATGGGTTGAATATGCTTATAATGATTCTCCTAACATGATTACAAGGCAGAGTCCATTCGATATAGTTTATGGAATGCACCCAAGAGGAGTGTCTGAATTGAGAGACTTGGGAAAAGCCGTAATGAGAAGTGCTAAAGGAGAAGATTTTGCTTCAGAGATTCAAGCAATACATGAACAGGTAAAACAACAGTTACAGGACAAAAACATAAAGTACAAAAGCAGAGCGGATTTAAAGAAGAGAGAAGTTAATTTTGAGGTTGGAGATTTGGTTTTAGCATGTCTGAGGAAGGAAAGATTTCCAAAAAGGGAGTATAACAAGTTAAAATTTAAAAAAAAATGGACCATGCAGAGTCTTAAGGAAATTTTCTGCAAATGTATATGAGATTGAATTACCCCTTGATATTGGAATATCTCCAATTTTTAATGTTGTTGATTTGTACAGGTATGAAGGTGGAAATTCAGAGGATACAACAGAAGACAAGGAAGAACAAGAGGTTGATTGGGTAAAACAGTTACCTACAACAAAGGCATTGCAACCAGAGAAGATATTGGATAAGAAATTGTTTAAGAAGACAAGGGGAAAGGAGTACGCTCAGTATTTGGTCAAATGCAAGGATCAACCAATTGTTGATGCTACCTAGATGACATATGCCATGCTGCACAAGTTGGGCAGTTCTGTAGAAGAGCTCATGGACAGGAACCCATGAAGAATTTTTTCCTCAGGAGTCTGATGCAGGAGCATGAGGCTTGAAGACAAAAGGCTTCAAATTTATTCCAAAAAAAAAAAAAAAAAAAAAAAAAAAAAGTTTACAAGCAAAGGAGTGGGATCCTTTAGCTATTACTTTACAAAGATTTCTAGATAGGATCAAAGCTAGAATTCAAGGATTTGAATGATTTTATAATTAATTCAAGTAGTTTAGACTTAGGTGAGATTCTCGAGGAGAATATCATGCAGAGTAGGTATTATCTAGTATTAGAGAGATTTGATCCATTGATTGAGGATCTAATTATTGTATGTAATGGTATTTATGTAAGTTTTGAATTATGGTAATGGGATTTGGCTGGATTTGGCTGAGGAGGATTTGATTGTAAAAATTATAAATTCTTTGTGTCTTTGTGTATTCCGCACATGAATGGTCAATCTCGAAGGTTTGAAGTTCCTTCCAAATATCTATGAATGTTTTTTATTTCCAATTTGGCCCTTTAAAACTAGATTTGATATAATCTTGTGTTATCATGGTTAAATCTTCATACACTACGCATTTAAATAAATTGAGTGTATTTCGAATCCACAGAATTTAATTAGTGTTACCCTAAATATAACTTAGAGATAGATTAAACTTGGTGGAAGCACTAAAACCTTGGTGGAATGAGGAAAACCTGACAAAACTCTTGAGAACCCCAAGAAAAGACCTAAACCATCTAATCGGCAGATCCAATATATCAACGGTCATTGCGTGCTAACAAGCGCAAAGCTAAACGGAGGAGTAAAGTGGTCTTCGAAGGTGAAAGTTGTTTCTCGCGTGAGCTTAAGGTGGTAAGCCGTATTTTGAAAATTCATGCGATTCCATTTAACAACCGGCATGTAGCACGGAGAAACTGCTTTTCTCGTGTGCCCTCGACTCGTTATACATCGACAGAAATTCCACGTGATATTACACATCAACCGTTGGATCAAGTGGGATTGATCAACGGTGAATATCATCCAGTTAGTTTGCGAGCGAGGAAAGCGATAATCGTCGAATTGAGTGTTGAGATCAGCGGTGGAGAATTAACGCAATAAAGGTTTGTGGAAAAGGCGAATGCGAGAAGTTTATGAATGGTAGTGTTATTTCTTTTCGGTTCCGTGGTAAGTGAAGTTCTGCCATATTTCGAGAAATTTTAACAATTCTACTGTTTTAGAAGAATAACTACATTTGGAGGCGGATGATTGAAACTCCAAAGGAAATCTGAGAATAACTACCACCTGCGCTTGAAGAGATCGTTTCTGGATTTGAACGATTATCACTAACACTTGCACCTAGACCACCAAAGGACATTAAGAAGGGAAAGGATCAGGATATCCAATCCTACTTCTTAAGGATCATCAAGATCAAGAATGATCTCCTATCGATTGGAGAAATCATATCTGGTAGGGAACTTACTATCACTACCGTTGGAGGACTCCCACCTGACTGATATATATTTAGAACCACTATTCTCAATAATGATCGAATTCCAGGGTTCGAAGAATTGACGTCGAGATGCATTCAAGAAGAAACCGGGATGGTGGAACAAGAAATGCCTACTGCTTTGTCCCCTCATGCCAAAAGGAGAACTAATGCAGGATCGAAAGGTCACTTCAATGGAAATCCCAGATCTAAGGATGGAAGGAAAGGCAGATGCTTTTCTTGCAATAAGTTTGGCCACTATGCAAGGGAGTGTCCAAATAGAAGGGACACATCACATGATGATGATCACAATCATTCCAAAGGAAACTTCAACAACAATGATCGAAGGAATGATAGATTCAATGGCAAAGGAAAAAGGAATGTAGGACATCAAGGAAATGGTCGACCCTCCAAGAAAGCCATGAACTCCAGGTATGAAGAATCAAATGTTGTTTTTGATAAGAAAAATGAGTATTATCTTATATCGGCCCTCTCCACTTCCTCTCCTCTGGACACTCTGGGAAATTGGCTTATTGATAGTGGTGCTTCTTGGCACTTCACCAGATACAAGGAAGTTCTCTCTAATTTGATAGAGAAGGAAACAAACTTGGAAATTATTCTTGAAGATGATGCCACCTATCCCATAAAGGGTGTAGGGAATGTTACCCTTCAATTGCATGAGGGTAACATTATTCATTTACAAGAAGTTCTTTATGTACCTGATCTCAAGAAGAACCTGGTGTCCATTTCGGCAATGGAAGACAAAGGTTACAAGGTGGCATTCATCGATGGAAAGGTACATGTTTAGAAAAAGAATTTTAAATATGCTTTTACTCTTAGGTTCAGGATTGGAAATTTGTATCAAGTTGCAGGAAGTCCATTGGGGACCATGTCGTGTGACACACCTCTTCTATGGCTCTGAAGGTTTGTCCATCTTCAATTTAAGGCCCGACCCAATGTGAGATAGATGGTGATAGGGATGCTTGAATTCAAAGAAGAGCATGAAGGTACATGTCCGAGATGTACCAAAGGAAATATTACAAAGGGACCATTCCCCTCATTTAATAGTAAGACCACAGATGTGGAACAACCTGAGGGGTTTGAGATTCATGATCAGCAATCTCATGTATGCGGGTTGAAGAAAGCTCTCCTTGATTTGAGGCAAGCATCCTATGCTTGGTATGAGAGGATTGATAGCTATTTGATGAAGCTAAGATTCACTAGGAGTGAAGCCAGTCCAAACCATTGCTTTAAGGTTGTGCATGATAGACCTTTCATATGGGTACCTTATGAGGACAACCACTTTCTGACAGGTACAAACCCTCTCATTTGAAAAAGTAAGAGGGAGTTGGATTCTGAATTTGGAATGGTGGACCGAAAGCCTGTGACTACCCTGATGGAGCTTAAATTTAAGAATTTATGCGTAGCGCTATCGGAACTGATTTGAGAAATGCCTATGAGTTTCATCTACTCATAGTAGCATTGATGTTCTTAGTGAACTATCGTCCGGATATATGTTTTGCAGTTAGCATGTTGAGCCAACATATGGCTAAGCCTCTTCACTGATATTAGATTGGTGCAAAGAATCTTATGAGATATCTTTGGGGCACAATCACTCATGGACTGAGATACACTGTTGGAGCTGTGAGGTTCCATTATTATTCTAATGTTGATTGGGCAAGCAGTGTGGAGGATCGTTGATCCAAATTGGATCCACAAAAGATTGTCAAGAACTTTGACTGAATCGAGTTGAACCAAATCTTTAAAGAAATACAAAACAGCACAAAAAAAAACACCCTGAACCAGTGGCCATGGCAGCCAACGTGGAACGATGAGGACCTCGGTCAAAGCGTGCTGACCAAGGCCCATGGAGACTGCGCAGGAGGTCAAAATACCCCCTGGGAGCCCCGGGTCGGGAAAAGGAGGTGATTTGCTTAAGCATTAATCGCACATCACTAGGCGAATAGCGCCGAAATGGGGGAGCCTTAAGCACTCGGTCATGTTGGGATCCAGAGGACCGCGGGCGGAAAAAGGTAATGTGCCAATGTACGATGGTGGGACCCATGGCCTGGAAACTGGTGGTTTGATTGGGATGCCCTTGAACGGTAAGAGGTTTTGGAGAAAGCGAAGCGATCACAATCAACAATCGACGTGTGGCAGCGGAGGTGAGATAAAAACCTTCGTGATCGCGCGTTAACGGTCGAGCAAGTCAACTGAGCTCGACATGCGTATGACATTGGATCTAGAGGAGCCCAGATCGGACAGCTAAGATTGCACCCAATGGAAAGAAGCGGAATCGACGGTGGAGAAAGAGCGTATCAGCAACATAACCAGAGGAACGAGCTGACGAAGTATGCTGGCACCAATTAGATGGAGACATGTGGCACTCCCTGAGCATTCATGTTGATGCCGAACAGGGAACTCCAAGCACAGCTGCAGGAGGAGAATCGGCACAGGCGAGAGAGGAACCGAACAGGCATAGGATCGACTGGATAAAGCCTTGAACAAAGACATTAAAAAAGGGAGAGGAGAATTAGAATAAGAATCCAAGCGACCAAGAGAGACAGTGAATAGTGAACCCTGAGAGGAGGACTGAACACAGAGAGCAGTAAAGCCGAACAGAAGAGAAAAAGGGTCGAGCTGACCATAGGCAGCATCAAGCACTAGAGAGCTTGAAGATTCAAGCCTTCCCATAGCAGAATCTGTCTGGATCGAGCATCACAATTGGCTCTTTCCACTGTAGACCAAAGGTCACAGAGCTGGTAGGAGGAAAAGAATCTGTGAACCCTGAGTGGCTTGGGGAATCCAAGAACCACCCTGCCAAGAAAAATCTGCTTCAAAGAACTCATATTGAGTCCCTGCATTTGTAATTCTTTGCTTAAAGACACAATAAAACAAGGCCACCACTGAAGCTGGACCGGAGACATAGCCCTGGAGAATAGGGTGAACTCCTTGTTAAAAACTGTTTGTGTCTTTGTGTTGCTTACTGTATTCCTCTGTTGTCTTTCCATTTAAAATGTCTGTGTATTAGCAATATGATCGATCCATTGTTTCAATAACACAGAACACACACCGGTGCAGGAGTCTGTAATACCTTTTGTTTAATAAATCTTCAACTGAGGTGACTCATAGGGTGATTATCATATCAAGTGGTATCAGAGCTCTAGGTTGTAAGGTTAGACAAGCTTGTGTTGGTTTAGCTGTGAATTCTCACTAGATCAAATCTCAAATTAGGAGAAGGAGAGTTGGTGGAAACTAATCCTGAAATTGGGAGAGTCTATTCACGGAAGACAATGTCAGAAGAAGGTTTTATAGGGCCAGACCCCCAGTTCATAGAAAGTTTCCTAGCTATAAAGTCCATGGTAGAAGAAATGTATAAGGACTTTAGAAAGCATAAGGATGAGAATTCATCGGGCTCTAAACAAGATAAAGAAGAAGATGAATCTCATTCCCATGACCACTCAAAAGGAAAGGGAAAAGAAGAAAGCTTTCCTACACCTCCTAGTAGCTCTGTGCATAATAAGAAAGCATCCTTGATTAAACTGGATGTCAAATTTGATTTTCCTATATATGATGGAGAGCTAAATGCTAAAAATTTAGACAATTGGATTAGACAAATTGATGTGTATTGCAGGGTACAAAACATAGACTTAAACAGGAGTAAGATTCAGCTGGCAAGCCTACGCCTAGGAGGCACTGCCTTGGTTTGGTGGGAAGGCAGAACCCAAGCTGATGTGAGGAAGCATGGTAAGACCATCTCTGTCTCGAGTGAATTTGTTTCTGCAATCAAAAAGCAGTTCTATCCATTGGCCTACATGCAACAAGCCATGATGAGTTGGGAAAATCTTCGGCAGTTGAAAGGGCAAAGTGTGTAAGGGTATACTCAAGAATTCAGAAAGAGAGCATTGATGTTGGGCATCTCATTAGACTCACCAGAAATTCTTTTGAAGTAAATTGGTGGTCTACACAGCTACGTGAGGCATACCATCCTCATGTTTAATCCCACTAGTATAGATGAGGTATCTGTACAAGCTACTCATCTAGAAGCTAGAGGAAAGAATGGAAATCCAGAAGTTGGGGGACCATCCCAACCCACTGTAAGCAAGAGCAAGGATAAAAGAAAGCAGAAGTGGAAAGCAAGGAAGGCTAACACTGCACAAAAAGGCAAAGTTGCATGCACTCACTGTAAAAAGGAGGGGCATGATGATGAGCATTTTTGGATTCTGCATCCAGAGATGAGACCTAAGAAGTCTGAGGGAAAGAAGAAGAAGACTGCTACATCTATTCAGAAAGGTTTTCGGTCAAACTCGGGAGATGAAACAATCATTGCAGCCCCAGGTATAAAAGGTAAGAATTATGAAGCATCTACTAGTAATTATGTTCAATCTGTTGTTGATGAAGAACATGAGAGAAAAAGACATGAGCTTTTCCATATTCAAGTTGTTTCCAAAAATCAAAAGATTGATACTTTGTTCAATAGTGGCTCACAAGTAAATCTAATTTCTGAAGCAATTGTAAAGAAATTGGGATTAACAACTACACCTCATAAGAAACCATAACCATTAGGATGGTTAAATGATAAAGCACAACTACAAGTGACTAGATAGTGCAAACTCAAGTTTTCTTTTGGGTCAACAGTTGTAGATGAGGTTGAGTTAGATGCAATTCCTTTGGATATATGTGGAATTGTTTTAGGAAGTCCTTACTTGTATGATAGAAAAGTTATTTCTATAGAGCTGAGAACAAGTATCTACTTGTTAAAGATGGAATCGAATACTTTGTAAGAGCTCATAAGCTCAAGAATAATTATACTCTCATAAACTCAGGACAGATGAAAAGAATGATAAATTCATGCAAACAGTTCTTACTGATGGTTGTAAAGGAAAAGACACCTGATAAAACCAGAATATTTGAGGGATGTAATGCTGATCAGCAAACTAATATAGAAAATATTGTTTCAGAGTATGATGTCTTATTTCAAGAACCTAAAGATCTGCCACCCAAAAACGGAATAGTACATGATATTATTTTGTAGCAAGATGTTCCTTTGCTTAACATTGGGATGTACAGGTTGTCCGCTTTAGAGAATGTTGAAATCAAGAAGCAGGTGCAGGAGTTGCTCGAGAAAGGGTTCATCAAGCCTAGCACATCACCATGTGGGTCACCAATCGTTTTGGTGAGAAAGAAAGATGACTCGTGGAGAATGTGCATTGATTACCAAGCACTGAATAAGATAACAATCAAAAATCGTTATCCCATTCCTTGCATAGATGATCTTTTAGATCAATTTAAGGAAGTTGTTTATTTCACCAAGCTGGATTTGCACAGTGGATACCATCAGGTCAGAGTTGCAGAGCAATATGCATGGAAGACTGCTTTCAAAATAAAGCAAGGATTGTATGAATGGCTGGTTATGCCTTTTGGCTTGACCAATGCCCCTGCTACTTTCATGAGATTAATGAATGATGTACTCAGAACTTTTCTTGATGATTTTGTTATTGTGTATCTGGATGACATTCTGATTTTTAGTAAAACGTGGGAAGAACATTTAAAGCATGTTAAGCAGACATTAGATGTTTGGAGAAGAGAAAAACTTTATGTTAAACTCTCCAAATGTGAATTTATAAAAACCTCTCTAAATTATTTGGGTCATATAGTAGGGGGAGGTGAATTGAAAATAGATCCCTCTAAAGTGGCAGTCATTGTGAACTGGCCTAAACCCAAGTCTGCTACAAAAGTAAGAAGGTTCTTAGGAGTAGCACAATATTGGAGGAAGTTCATTTCAAATTTTTCCTCAATTGCAGCTCCCTTACATGCTTTGACAGGATTGAACAAGGTGTTTCAGTGGGGAGGCAAACAACAGAAAACCTTCAACACCTTGAAAGAAAAAATTAGTACAGCACCTGGCACTGCCAGATCGACAAGGACCATTTGAGATCCAAACTGATGCCAGTGACTATGCCATGGGCGCAGTGTTGACACAGCACAGTAAAGCCATATGTTATCATTCTGAGACTTTTAATCATGCAGTAGTTAACTATCCTACCTATGATAAAGAATTGTATGCATTAGTTCAGAGTGTGAAAAAGTGGAAACATTACTTAATGGGCAAAGAGACAGTAATACATGCTGATCATCAGCCACTTCAATACCTACACTCCCAAACTAAATTACAGCAATCAAGACATTACAAATGGATGGGTTTTCTACAGCAGTTTCATTTAGTCATTAGATATAAAAAGGGCATACATAACAAGGTTGCAGATATGTTATCTAGACCCATTATAAATGCATCTATCCTACTTAAGCATAATTTTGTGCTGCATGAAAGCTACATAGA
>APFE031754375.1:18614-28804 GCA_000404065.3 Pinus taeda
CTTTAAAGATGTATATGCAACTTTGAGTCAAGGAAAAAGAGTAGAAGAATTGGACTATCATATGAAGGACCGACTCTTATATCATTGTGGGAAACTCTGCATTCCACAAACTGAGAGAGTAAAGATAATTAGGGAAGCACGCACTTCTCTGATATTAGGTCACTTTGGGGTAAGTAAAACAGTTGCACAGCTACAAAGGTTCTGTTACTGGCTGAAAATGAATGAGATAGTTTCTAGATATGTAAAGGGGTGTGCTATGTGTGCTAAAAGCAAGCCCAGCAACAGGAAACTAGGATTGTACACTCCCTTGCCAGTTCCTTATCACCCTTGGGAAAGCATTTCCATGGATTTTGTTGCGGGACTGCCTAAATCTAGGAAAGGTCATGATTATCTATATGTTGTTGTGGATAGGTTCAGCAAAATTTGTATTTTGATACCCTGTAGTAAACAGATTACAGTTGAACAAACTGCAAAATTGTTCTTTGAAAATGTATGGGTTCATTTTGGATTACCCACTTCTATTGTATCTGATCGAGACACCCGATTTGTGGGGAACTTTTGGTCCAGTCTGTGGGAACTAATGGACACCAAATTAAAGAAAAGCACAGCTTTTCATCCATAAACAGATGGCTAGACAGAAGTAGTTAACAAGATGATGATCCAGCGACTGAGAGGATATTGCAGCAAACATCCTAAGCTTTGGGATGAGCACTTGTGCTATGTGCAGCATGCTTACAATAGAGCCAAACACTCTTCTACACAGAGATCTCCTTTTGAGACCTATTTTGGTTTCGTACCAAGGTGTCCTTTGGATTTTTTCTTTGGTAAAGATACCATGGTTGATGGACACAGTGATGTGGACAAGGCAACTAGGTTCATTGAAAAGATCCAAGAGATCCACCAGGAAGTACAGGAACAGCTGGAAAAGAGCCAGGCCAAGTACAAGGCTAGGCATGATAAGCATCGAATGGAGCATAGTTTTCAAGTTGGAGACCAATTTTGGCTGCATATCAGCAAGGACAGAATGTAAGGTGAAGGTAAAAAGCTAAAACCTATCAGGTATGGACCCTTTAGGATACTTGAGAAAATTGGTGAAAATGCCTTCCGCCTTGATCTACCAGCTTACATGCACATCTACTCAGTCGTGAACGCAGATTGTTTGAGGTTGTTTGAACCTTCAATGATTGAGAACCCTGAAGAGCAGAGACAATTACCTTCTGTTGATGACCTGCTACCTGAATATCTTAATGAGTTGTAGGAAGACACAATCCTGGACAGGAAGGTGAGGATGAGGCGCAGTGGACAGGTGGAATACCTCAAGATTGGGCTTAAAGGTTCGAAGCTAAGCAGTGTGAAGTGGATTGAGATTGGACAAGTGAGACAGCAGTTCCCTCACTTAGTCGATGCTTGAAGAAAACCAACTTTT
Source organism: Pinus taeda (assembly GCA_000404065.3). NCBI lineage: Eukaryota > Viridiplantae > Streptophyta > Pinopsida > Pinales > Pinaceae > Pinus > Pinus taeda. Next base: position 20,041 of record APFE031754375.1, read on the forward strand.
GGTGGTCCAAAATCTTTTTTAATAGGGAGGCTATGATCCAAATTGGATCCACAAAAGACTGTCAAGAACTTTGACTGAATCGAATTGAACAAATCTTTAATGAAATCCAAAACAGCACAAAAAAAAAACACCCTGAACCAGTGGCCATGGCAGCCGACGCGGAACAGCGAGGACCTCGGTCAAAGCACGCTAACCGAGGCCCATGGAAACTGTGCAAGAGGTAAAAATAGCCCCTGGGAGCCCCGGATCGGGAAAAGGAGGTGATTTTGATGCGCGATTAGCGCTTAAGTGCTAATCGTGCATCACTAGGCGAACAGGGCCGAAATAGGGGAGCCTTAAGCACTCGGTCATGTTGGGAGCCAGAGGACCGTGGGCGGAAAAAGGTAAAGCACCAATGTATGACGGTGGGACCCATAGACTAGAAACCGACGGTTTGATTGGGACACCCTTGAATAGTAAGAGGTTTTGGAGAAAGTGGAGCGATCACAATCAACGATCGACGCATGGCAGCAGAGGTGAGAGAAAAATCGTCGTGATGGTGCATTAACGGTCGAGCAAGTCAATCGCACTCGACGTGCGTATGACATTGGATCTGGAGGAGCCCAAATCAGACGGTTGAGATTGCGCCCGATGGAAAGAAGCGGAATCGACAGGGAAATAAGCTGCAATTTAAAATGGATTTGGAATCTGTTGACCACCACGGTGGAGAAAGAGCGTATTCATGACATAACCGGAGGAACGAGCCGACGAAGCATGTTGGCACTAGTTAGATGGAGACATGTGGCACTCCTTGAGTGTTCATGCTGATGCTGAACAGGGAACTCCAAGCATAGTTGCAGGAGGAGAATCGGTGTAGGCGGGAGAGAAACCGAACAAGCATAAGATCGACTGGATAAAGCCATGAACGGAGATAGTCGAAAAGGGAGAGGAGAATTAGAAGAAGAATCCAAGAGACCAAGAGAGACAGTGAACAGTGAACTCTGAGAGGAGGACTGAACACAAAGAGCAGTAAAGCCGAGCAGAAGAGACAGAGGGCCGAGCTGACCATAGGCAGCATCAAGCACCAGAGAGCTTGAAGATTCAAGCCTTCCCATAGAGGAATCTGTCTGGATCAAGCATCACAGTTGGCTCTTTCCACTGTAGACCAAAGGTCACAGAGCTGGTAGGAGGAAAAGAGTCTGTGAACTCTGAGTGGCTTGGGGAATCCAAGAACCACCCTGCCAAGCAAAATCTGCTTCAGGAGAACTCATATTGTGTCCCTGCATTTGTAATTCTCTGCTTAAAGACATAATAAAACAAGGCCACCACTCAAGCTGGACTGGAGATGTAGCCCTAGAGAATAGGGTGAACTCCTTGTTAAAAATTGTTTGTGTCTTTGTGTTTCTTACTGTATTCCTCTGCTGTCTTTCCATTAAAATGTCTGTGTATTGGCAATCTAATCGATCTGTTGTTTCAATAACACAGAACACACACCAGCACATGAGTCTTTAATACCTTTTGTTTAATAAATCTTCAACTGAGGTCACTCATAGGGTGATTATCAAATCAATCGCAAAAGCACTTCTAAGTGTTGGTTCTCCTTGGGTCCTCCTTCGATATCCTAATGAGCAGGAAGCAGAAGTCGGTTTCTTTGAGCACGTTGAGGCTGAATACATAGATGAGAGTATGGCCTCCTATGAAGTTGTCTGTTTGTGGAAGCTCTTCAGTGAGATGTTTGGACACGTGCTGAATACCACCGTGATTTTCTGTGACAACCAAAGTGGGATTTGATTGTTGAGGAATCATGTGTTCTATGATCGCTCCAAGCATATAGAAATCAGGTACCACTTTATTTTGGATATGGTGTTGGCATTATGACACAGATTTGGCACTATGACACAGGTGTTGTCCTTGATGGCAGCTCACTCAGATGACAGATCACAATTCAGACTCACAGAATGAAGAAAAGAGAGGTATACGCAGGTTCCCCACTGACCAAGCCACGTGTACACGCGGGTTAGTAGACAAAAAGGAGCGTATAACGTACACACACACTTTCACAGAAGGAAAGGCGTGTACATGTTGGAAAACTAAGTTTTGGTCGGTGGTATTTGGTCCATGGTATTTTGATCCATGGTATTGGTCCAAGGTATCTGGTCCGAAGTGTTGACCCCAAGTGTTTGGTCCAAAGTATTGGTCCTAAGTGGTTTTGGTCCATGGTATTGAGTAAGGAATAAGACTATAAAAGGAGGAGAAGATCATTAGGCAAATGCACTCAAGTATTGAATATCTGATGAAGAGCAAGATCTAGTATACAGGTTATTGGGTTATGGTGCATACTAGATCTAAACAAAGGATGAACCTTAGCACTTGATTAAGGATAAGATCTAATGATGGGTCAAGATATTAAGGCTTGAAGTGAAGTATCTTTATGTGATTTGATCATTTATCTAAATAACTAGCGCATGTTGTAGTTTGTAAATATGATGATCTGGGTATAACTGAAGTCTGGAATTGTTGTAAAGTTGAATCATCATTTACAGATCTGTACGTAGGTTCACTTTAGAAAAATCACGTATACACGTCAGTTCTACATATCAAAACAGCGTATACATATTAAATTTGATTTGCAGATCTGTACACAGGTTCGTCTTGAGAAAAGTGTGTATGCACGCACGTTTGACACATTTAAGTAGTGTATACCTCATAAAATATGTTTTAGTTGCTTCTGTTTGCTATTGCAGTGTTCTGGGTTCTGGTTACTATATTCTAGTTACAGTATTCTGAAAGATCAGATTGAAGGGTTGTCAAAGTGATTAGTTGATTAAGTTGTGGTTGGTGCAAAGGAGATTAGTTGATTTGATGATTGAATGATGTGTCATAGCCTTATGTAGGCCAGCACCTACGTGCTAGTAAACATATCAGCTGGTACAAGAGCTAGGGGGTTGTAGCTCCCTTCCATAGAAGCTGGAGAACGAGATAAGGTTGTAGCCTTTTGTAGGTAGAAGCCTGCGTACTGGTATAAGACTGCACCAGTACAAAAATTGTAAAAAGAAGTTTCTAATTTAAAAGAAGATAGAGACGATTGCAGCAGGTGATTTTCACCCACATTGGATTTCCACCTTATATCTTGTGTTCATGTGTGTGACTATCTGTTCTATTTTTTATTGCACTTGGTTACTGTTTATATGGTTTTTATTCATTTATTAAGGATCAACATATGATGAATTAATTGGATCATAAGTTTGCAGAATATACGCTAGTTTCCTTAAACACAGTTGTGTATACACGTGAGTTCCATTAACAGAAGTAGCATATATGAATCTGATTATGGAAATGAAAAATTATTGACTTGCTAATACTGATTCACCCCCCCTCTCAGTATTATTTCCAACAATTGGTATCAAAGCAGGTCCTTCAGAAGAAGCTTGATCGCTTGAAGGAAGATCCATCATCATGAGTAACCACGAAAGAGAGGGATCCATCAGACCACCAATCTTTGATGTGAGCAACTTCATTTATTGGAAGGTAAGAACCACAAGCTATCTTCAATCTCTTGGAATAGATGTCTAGGAAATTGTAGAAGGAGGATATACATTTCCATCAGCAATTCCTACAGATGCGGCAGGTAAAAAGCAATATGAAACAAATGCCAAGGCTATCAATACATTATTGGGAGTCCGTCACAATCAAAATTTGTCAAACTTATGCAACTCAAATCCGCCAAAGAAATATGGGACAAGATCGTTCTAAGCTATGAAGGAGACACTCAGGTAAAACGTGCAAAACTGCAAACCTCGGAATTCAATATGAAACTCTCAAAATGCACAATGATGAAATTATAGATAGTTACTTCTTACGTATAGATGAGATTGTTAATTGCATGAAGAATTTGGGTGAAGAGATAAAATAAGTTACTTTAGTTGAAAATGTTTTAAGATCCTTGTCTACTAAGTTTGAATCAAAAGTATTTGCCATAGAAGAAATCAGGATCTTCAGACTATTACTATGACACAGTTGCACGGAATCGTAACTACTTTCAAAATGAGAAAAGGAGGTCCATCAGATATGAGAGAAGTTGCATTTAAAGCTTTAGGAAGAGAAAAACTCAATGAATCAGGACATATTTCAGAAGGAGAGGAAGAAGCAAACTTTGTCAAGAACCTTCAACGGGGTTTCGGAAGATTCAAAGGTAAACTACCTTTCAAATGTTTTGCTTGTGGAAGAGTCAGTCATTATGCTGCCAAATGCCCTCATAAAGATAAGCTTGATAAAGGTAAGGAATTAGCTAAATGGAATAGAAAACAAAGTGTAAGTAAGAAGAGCTATTATACGCATGAAGATAGCGATGGTTTATCAATTAGTGATGAAGATGAAAATAGTAATGACTATAGACTTTTTATGGCTTTTGAAGATGATGATTTCTTGGATGCTTTAGCTGAAGATGACCTTTATGAAGAAATCTCTAAACTCAAAATCTGTTTAGAAGAAAAGAATATGATTATATATACTTTGACATTCCAACTTGCAGAAAGAGAAAAACACAATGAAAAACTAGAATGTGAAATTGTGGCTCTAAGAAAGGATATTGAGAAAACAAAAGCTCTCAATCTTAGATTTGCTAAAGGATCAGAAACATTAAATGAAATTATCAAAGTGTAGTGTTCTCCTCTAATAAAGATAGGTCTTGGATATACTGAAGAAGCATCTCAAGCATAGAAGCCATCAACCTCCACTAAAAGCTATCTTGATGCAGCAAAGAGCAATGGACATTTTAACAATCGTCAGCAAAGGCATAAAGCAAATCACTAGGTAAATCAGGCTCAATTTACTTCAAGGATGAACAGAAGCTACAACCAATCTCAGGTAAATCATACTCAATATGCTTCAAGAATGAATATCAATAGAAACCACAATCACCAGGTCAGTAGATTCGATAATGGCAGGAACTTCTTTAATGGCCAATGTTTCTCATGTCATAAATTTGGACACAAAGCTGCTCAATGTGTTGCTTACAAGACCATCATGACTAGAGAAGCACGAAATCAAAGGAATGTGACAGGGATCATGAAACGGACCTATAATAACTTTTCTCTTCTTGAAAATGAAATAGAATGCTCTATCTGCAACAACTTCGGTCATGAAGAATCTAAATGCAGGAGTAAATTTCGGCAAACATCTCAGAAGGAGCAAACTTCACTAAGTCCAAAAATATGGAGAAAGAAAGAACCGTAAACAGAAAGGTGTGGTATAGCCTTGTATGCAGAAGGACAAGAAAATCAGTGGTACATCGACAGTGGATGCTCAAAGCACATGACAGGTGACAAAGAAAAACTTCAGTCATATAATGCCTTAGAAAAGGAAAAGAAGGTCTCATTTGGAAATGACACTCCTGCTGTCATAAAAGGTAAAGGTTATGTTCTCTTAAAAGAAAAAGTTAAAGCTGGGAATTTTATGTATGTTGAGGGTCTAAACCATAACCTATTGAGTGTTAGTCAAATGTGTGATCAAGGAAATGTAGTATTTCGATCAAATGGATGTGTTGTTCGTGAGCTTGATACAGGAGAAACCGTGATCAAAGGTATAAGAACTCCAAACAACTTATACATACTCAAGGGAGGACAACAACGGTGTTATCTAAGCAAAAATGATGAACATTGGCTATGGCACAAAAGATTGGGGCATCTAAGCTTCTCTCAAATAAGAAAAGCATGCAGATTCTAGGTTGTTCGTGATCTTCCTGATATCAGCATCCCAGAAAATACAATATGCAAATCATGTCAATTTGGTAAGAAAACTAGAGCGCACTTCCCTGAAAAGGAGGGATCAGCTAGTAAGCCTCTTGAACTTGTTTATACTGATTTATGTGGACCATCAAGGAAAAAGTCACCTCGTGGAGAAGAATACTTCATATTGTTCGTTGATGATTTTTCCAGAATGTGTTGGATAGGACTTCTAAAGCATAAAGATGAAGCATTTGAAAAACTCAAAGCCGTCAAAGCCTTGGTTGAAAATGAATCAGATCACAAAATCAAATGCCTCAGATCTGATCGAGGAGGGGAATTTACCTCGAATGAATTCTTTGACTTTTGTGAATAACATGGAATAAAAAGGCAATTCTCCACTGCAAGGACTCCTCAGCAAAATGGAGTGGTAGAAAGGATGAATAGAACTATTCAACAAATGGCTCATGTTATACTAGATGAGTCTGGAACTCCTGCAACCTTCTGGGGTAAATCTGCATTCATTGTCGTCACTATTCTCAACCAAGAAAATGTCCGAGTAAATAGCACTCAAACTCCACATGAACTTTGGTATGGTAAGACTCCTACTATAAAATAATTCAAAGTTTTTGGAAGCAAATGTTACATCAAAAGGACTGATGAAAAACTTGGCAAGTTTGAACCCAGAGCAGATGAAGGCATTCTCCTTGGTTACTCTTCCCGAAGTAAAGGATATAAATGTTATAATAAAAGACTTGGGAAAATTATTGAAATCATTGATGTTGTGGTTGATGAAGCATGCAAAAATCCAAAGCAAGTAAAAATTGAAGATTGTGAAGAAGATGAGGATTATCCTCCAACAACAAATCAGACTAATTCTAAAGAAGAAACCAATGAAGCACCAGAAGAACAGATAATGGCAGAAGAAAAGACTCCATCCAGGTATGTTCAGAAAAATCATCCAGAGACTCAAATTTTGGGACAGAAAGAGGCACGTGTGCAGACAAGAAGAAAGAAGTTATTAGAAACAAGGCCATACTTGTTTGTAAAGGATATGCTCAACAAGAAGGTATAGATTTTGAAGAAAATTTTGCACCTATTGCTAGACTTGAAGCCATAAGAATGTTCCTTGCTCTTTCTAGTTTTCAGAAATTCAAAGTATACCAAATGGATGTAAAATATGCCTTTCTTAATGGAGACTTAGAAGAAGAAGTCTATATTGAGCAACTAGACGAATTCATTCTTGGAAATGACGCAAAACTTGTATGCAGACTCAGAAAGGCTCTCTATGGTCTAAAACAAGCTCCAAGGGCCTGGTATTACCATCTTGACAAATATCTCCATCAAAAAGGTTTTTCAAAAGGATCAGTTGATAACAATCTATATACAAAGATTGACAATAATAAATTTCTATTACTTGTTGTGTATGTTGATGATATCATTTTTGGTAGCAATGAAGAAGCCATGATTCAGAATTTTGCTTCAATAATGCAGCAAGAATTTGAAATTTCCCTGCTTAGTGAGCTTACATATTTTCCTGGTCTACAAGTTCAACAAAATAAAGATGGTATTTTTCTGTCACAAACCAAATATCTCAAACAGATCTTGAAAAAATTTGGCATGGAATATTCTAAACCAGTATGTACCCCAATGGTAACAGGATCCAGTCTCAGCTCAAATGATGAATCAGCAGCAGTACATCAACCAGCTTACAGATCCATGATTGGCAGTCTGCTTTATCTAACAGGTACCTAACCAAACATCATGCATGCAGTAGGAATAGTTGGAAGATTCCAAGCAAATCCAAAAGAATCACACCTTCAGGCAGTTAAAAGGATTTTCAAATATCTTCAAGGAACACAGACTTTTGGTTTATGGTATCCTAGAGATACAGATCTTACACTTCATGCATTTACAGATGTAGATTGGGCAGGAAGTGTTGATGACAAAAAAAGCACTAGTGGTGGTGCATTCTATATGGGTTCCAGATTAGTGGCTTGGTTCAGCACGAAACAAAGTTCAATTGCATTATCTACAGCTGAAGCAGAATATGTGGCTGCCGCATCTTGCTGCACACAACTCCTTTGGATGATGAAAACATTGCAAGGCATTCAGATCACATGTACTCCACCCATCTCCATTCTATGTGATAATACAAGTGTCATCAATATTTCAAAGAATCCAGTCATGCATTCCAAGACTAAGCACATACCCATCAAATATCATTTTCCACGTGAACAAGTTCTTGAACAAAAGTTCAAATTGGAGTATGTTCCCTCCAAAGAACAAATTGTTGATATATTCGCCAAACCACTGCCCAGAGAGACATTTGAATATCTCAGACAGAAGCTGGGGGTAGTTGATGCATCATCCTGCTATTCAAAGTTAACTTATTTGTTTCAGAGAAAGGTGGTTATACGCGAGTTTCATGAAGCATAGTCGCGTACATACTCTGGTTTTTGTGGATACAGTCGCATATATGTTGGTTTGAGGAAAAGCAGTGGGCCAAACTCAGGATGAAATGGGTTCAGAGGGAGCATATACTTCTAATATTGTTGGCATTATCTTAGAAGATCTTGGTACAAATTATCACAGTTGTTTGAGTCAGGTGGAATAGGTTCAAAGGGAGATCATGGTTGCTGATCTGCATGTTGATTGACAAATGGTGCTGATGATAGTTGTTGATGACTATCATGGTCTTTTCTCAGATATTTGGTCTTTTTTATATATGTCATGTATATCTTTTAATGTAAAGGTCATGAAATGACCTATGTTGTTACCCCATTATGCATGGGATGGATGACGTAATGTTCTTGTTTTGACATGTATAAACAATTAGTATATCCCCACTAGGTTGGGTGGATGATTCAAACTTGGTATAGCCCCACTTGGTTGGGAGACGGATGTATGTATGAGTCAATGGTGATAGGAAGGTCATTTATGTTATGAAACCAGCTCAAAAAAGATAGAAAAGATATATCAACGCCTTAGAATTCAGCCTCTTCGAGGGGGCAACCTTCTTTACATTACATAAATGAACAATTCTTGGATGATACAAATGA
>APFE031754392.1:2838-12933 GCA_000404065.3 Pinus taeda
AACACTTGTTTGCCTTTGTTTTTAATTGCATATTTAGAGAAATATAGTTTTTGATTGGCTTGCTTGTCACTAGATATCTTTAGATACTAGGAAGGTCGATCTTGTCCGCAACCTCGAGTCATTCCGCGTGACAACATGTTAGGTCTTCCTTCCACTAGGCATGGAAATGACTGTGTTTTTTTGGTCGTCGACAAGTTCTCAAAGATGGCCATTATGGCTGCCTGCAAGAACAATATCACAGCAGAAGCCACTTCTACACTCTTCTTTGAACGAATGTGGGTACACTTTAGGATCCCATAGTCTATCATCTCATATCATCACAGCAAGTTCCTCAGTACATTTTGGTCTAATCTCTGGTTGATACTCGACACCAAACTCGCTAAGTCCATAGCCTTCCATCCTCAAATTGATGGCTAGACAGAGGTTGTCAACAGGATGATCGTACACATTCTACGCATGTACAACTCAAAGCATCCATGCACATGGGACAAGAGCCTCCCCTATGTTTAACACAACTACAACTAGGCTCTCCACAGCTCAACTAGCCACAACCCTTTTCAAGTGAGCTTGGGATTCCAGCCACTATGTCCCATTGATGTGGCCATGCCACTTGTAGCTACTCACATAGATTTGGCTCATGTCCAGTATGAAATAGATAAGGAAAACAACTTCATTGAGCACATCCAACATATTCACCAGCAAGTCCATGACATTCTAGAGAAATCAAATGCCAAGTACAAGAAACGACATGATCAGCATCGAGTGCCACACAAGTTTCAGGTGGGCGACAAATTTTGGTTGCCATTACGACTCAGACCACTCTGATATGGTCCTTACACCATTACCAAGGATGTGGGAGACAATGCGTTTGAGTTCAGCATTCCCCCATTCCTTGGCCTACACCTAGTGTTCAATGTGGATCACTTTCGGCAATACTTTCCACCATTACTAGACACATCCAACATTGCAGAATAGCTCACACCCACAGAGTTAAATCCATATTGCATGGAACAAGCTACAACTAATCGAATCATGGAAACACATATCAAGCACACTCGCTAGTAGAATATCCAATTGTATCGAGTTTTCAAAGTAGACCAACTCCTTCACGAGGGCAAGTGGCTCACCAGGGACCAAGTTCAGTAGAATTTTCCTCATATCATGGAGGAACTCAACGCAATGGGGACCATTGCTTCCTTAGGGGGGAGGAATGATTCAGGTGGATATTGGTGGCCACCTGCCAAGTCCACTTGGACCCCCACCATTGTTTCTTTCAGCTTTTCAATTTCCTTAATTGTAGCACAGTTTACTATTTTTCGCAGTTTTTCGGGTCCTGAACTTCCGAAGCCATTTTGAGACCCTAAACAATGTTTTTTGGGAAAATTGGGAGCAAAATGGGTCCATGGACCGATGTTGCTCTTCCCAAAGTTGTAGTTATCAGATAAATATTTCTAACAAGATATTGTGCACATCAAACGGAGATCGTATGCCAAAGTTACGACCCCAGGAAGTTGATGTACTAATTTACCCAAACGGGGACCACGGTTTGGTGTTTCATCTTCTAGGGTTAGGTTTTTGGATGTTTAGGGTTTTCCATTGTTTCTCAACATTGAATAGGTCTTCGAGCCTCATTTTGGCACAATTAAGAGGCAAGTAGCCGCCACATCTATTCTCAGAGATAAGCTACCATCGCCCTAGCTGGTTTATTTCCATTTCTGTTTGTAAGCATATTTCAGTATTTTACATTAACGAAATGAAGTATTATTTCCACTACATCTTTTTGTATATGGTTATCTTTGTATTTTTTTGCGTTCCTGTTTAAATCTGGATCACTCTAAAACAACCTATTCTTTTTCACTGCTTTCCTATAACTCATGATGGTGAATTTGAAATCTAACATCCTCAAAATCTGAAGCTACATGTATGAACGTCTCTTCATGTAAATCTGGTTTGAAAGTTTCTAGAACAACAGATTCATCAATTATTTGGAAAATATTACTTTCAAAATATTCTTCCACAACTGGCACAACAAGATGTAATTCTATATCACATACCCTTTTAATTCCATCATCTTGGGCTGCATTCTCGTGCTCTTGAGAATAATATTGATTAAAAGGATCTAAAATCTACCTTTTATCCATTAGTTCCTCAGAAGAAACATAAATCATTTCACTATCTATTTTTTCTTTTCCTTGCCGATTTAAAAACTAGTGAATAGGTTGGTCATTAAGTTCTAGGAAACAAACTTGTTCCTCACTAATTTCGAACTCGATGGATGAATGATGACTCTTAGCAATCTTAATTAAAACCAACTCAAAATTAGAATCTTCATGAAGGAGTGGAGGGTAGCTGAAATGGCCATTATCATATGTATTTTGTGCACTAAAATAAAGGCATGACTGCTAAAAATTATCACCTATTTTAGATGATATAATATCACTATCATCTATTGGAGAATTATGCTCAATTTTGTTGTCATCCAGGGTAGAATCCATGATCTTAACATATTGGTGAAAAGGGTTTTCATTCAAAGCATCCAAGAGTTCATCATCCATAAACTCTTCATCGCCATAAGCGCTTTCCAGCTCTTGAATAAAATTTTCAAAATTATCACAGCAATCCTCAATCAAAAGCAAAGAAGGATAGGCTTCTCTATACTTCTCAAAAATTATTGAGTCAAAATCCTTGAGACAATAGATACAAGCAAGAGGAAATATTTCATACCAAAATTGTGCTCTTTCTTCTAATGTAATCATGAACATCTTCATTAAAAAATCTTCATGAAAATTAATACTCATCTTATGCACATGCTTATGAAATCTTATTAAATGAAGTGTAGCATCATCACCTTTTCCATCTCTGAATTTTGACATGTTTGCCAATCTACTTGAGGCATACGATTTAGAAAACCTAGAACATGATCTTGATGCATAGGATCATACCTTCTGGATTGAGAACTCATTTTGATTTTTGGATCCTGCTACCAGTGGATTCTTTGAATCAAGTTGGAGTTATCAGGTGAATGGTTCAGCCTTCACATGTGTCTGATCACTCTTCACCATCAGCAATCAGATCTGATCTTTGTCATTCTTTCCCAGGGAAGATATGATCTTTCGTTCCCCAAGAATGGTGCCAAAATGTTATCCCCCATAATGTCCCAAGCTGATGAGGAAATCGATGGAAGTAACCATAGAGCAAGCTTTCAATTTGGTAGCTAGCCCTACCAAACTAGAGAGGGCTCTCTCTATGGAATCACAACCAAGAGATGATTGGATGATAAAGGATTTTAGGCTAGTTAGCTAATCTCAGGTAGGTTTTGGAAAATTTAGGTTTTTGTTGTTGGATAAGGGTGAAAAACAAAGTAGCTATGGCAAAGGGTCAAAGGATTACAACAACAAAGATATGAAGCAGAAAGGTAGTAGCACTTTTGTGATGGATTTTAGGTTTTTTTGACGTAGTATGGTGTTCAGATGAAGCATGACGGTCTTAATTAGCATGAGACATGAATTCATTAAGCAAGAGTGAACATAACATAAAATAATTTTCCATCAAAACAAAGCTTAGTGAAAAGAATTATGTTTATCAACTGCAAGGAAAACTATTGAAGAGATGATGAATGAAAAAGGAAGATAAATATCATTCATATAAAGTAATAACATAGGAAAAACAAAATCATAAACTTATTGCACAGGAATTCCTAAATAATAGCTACAAATTGTGTCCTTTGATTTCTAAAAATGTCAAATATATGCTACAATGGTTCTCTCCTCAAATGTTCAACCTCTCTAAAATGATTCCCTTCCATCTTGTATAGGAAAGTACAACATATGACATCTCATCAGGTTAAAAATTCTATTTAAGGCTCATCATAACTGGCTTTGATGAGTCCTCACCCAAAACTAGGATAGTTGAGACAGTTTCCACAGTTTAGGCTAAAGTTTAGGAGAGCATTTCTCTTCATTAATTACAATTTTCCTCATAAAGTGGGGTAAAAACCAACTAAGAAACCTAAAGTAACATTAATAGATCATAATAGCTTGAATTTTCCATCATTGAATACTCAAGAAGTTACTAGACCAAATGGGTTGCACTAGAACCAAAACGGTCACACTAGTCAACAAAAAGGTCGCACCAACATGCACTAAACCAAGAAATTTAGCAGAAGGGTCATACCTGTTTGAAGCCATTTTTAGGTATATTCCCCAAGTCAAAATTGAAATCTAAAAGAATGATAAACTATATTTTTGTCTAGTTTCCATATCATCTTGCAGTTTTGAAAATGACCCACTGGAAGGCCTCTAAAAGCTCAATCTTCCAACCTTACTCAGAAGCATTATGCCAGTCTAGATTTAAAGGCAGAGGCATGAAAAAGGTGAAGTTTTTCGATTTTCTGATCAAAATGGGAAGATTTCATGCAAAACTAGAATTATATTTGGCATGTACTCATCATTATTCATCCATCCATGTAGGAAAAACTTCATTTGGATGTCCATAGAAAACGGGTCGTGCCTCTATGCAGTGCTTCTGTGTGCCTTTTTCTGCAAAATTAAAAAAAAAATCCAAATTGCTCCAAAACTTTCAAAATTTGTTCCTTGGCAATTATGGATGATCAGCTCAACATTCTTGGATGTTTTAGTGACCAATTTTATCCTTTTACCTATTTTCCTTGATTCTCTTTTCTTGTCCTAGACCTCTTTCAATTTTGCTTTCAATTTCTTGATTCTGATTTGCACAATTTGGTTCCTTGTTTGATAGTGATGGGCCATGTACCTCAACATATGATTGTCCCTATTAGATTTTTCAAGAAGCTTCTCAATATGGCCATTTACTTTCCCTAGCCAATTTTCTCTATCCTCATTGATTTCCATAGCAATTCTGTCTTTAAGACTCAAACCTTCATTTAGTAGGTTTTGGTCTTTTTCCTTATGTAATGCTGATCCAGGTCCGGGTGTGACAAAGGACCCTTCCAAGACCTTTTACTTTTTTGATGTGTTAAAATTCATTTTTAAAAGAACATAAATGAAGACATATGCATGTTGTAAAGAAGAGGAACATGACAATCATCAACAACATAAAATAACAAGATGTTGATAATGGATTTCGTCCAGGAGGGACTACGTCTCTGGTCCCCGGTGTTGAGAAGGTGTAGGCTACTACATTAAGTGTTGTCAATAGTGATGATGTACATAAGAGGTAATGTCACTATCATACAAGGAAAATTCCCTCATGCAGGAATGGTTCCAAGAGATGTTTTGCTACAGGAACTCTCAGTCAAAGGACTCCTTTCAGTATGACATAAACTCATGCATGATGAGCATCTCGCCAACATGGCATAAAAGGGATCTCAATGCATCATAGATGGTGACACATGAGTATCCCATCAACATAACGGCAAAGGGATCTCAAATAAAACATGACAAATCATGACAACAAGTACATCACATAGATGATTCCATGTCACATCAAGCAGGAATCATCAAACAAGTAAGAAACAAGATCCCACATCAAACATCAAACAGGGATCTATGAAGCACAATGCATAGCAAAAGAAGTACATGAATGCACTGAATATACCTTGTTGGCTTAGTGGGGCCTGACCCAGGTTCAAAGGTGATTTAGCCAAGTAAATCCTGGTATTACTGGCCCTTTTGGCAACAGTCCATGGAGCACAGACTGAGGTCTCACTCGAAGTAGTATGGGAGGGTGCTAGAACTAGGTTTCTACACCCTATGGATGTCTGATGGGCTTCTAGAGGTCTGTAGTCTAACCTGTTGCTACATGCACTTGTGATCCCTTCCCAACCTGTGGTGTAGCTTTCACATAGCCCTACTCGAGGCACGACCCATATAATACCCAAGATCCTTGTTAATTAACCGATTACTTAACTTGTGTGTGTAGGATTTATGGTGATTACAACATATTCATCAATCATAATAGTGCGTGCAATACATAAATGAATACAACCATAAATAATATAATGCATAGCGAATACACAAGAATATGAATCAACCTCTCTTTTATTAATATTCAATATTGCCTACAAACTCGAACTGCCCTGTGCACTCAGCTATAGGGGTCTACGCACTCAGCTACAGACTCTACTAGGCCTCTGCGCACTCAGTTTCAAAGCCTCTTACTGCTACTATAACCTAAGACACTTAGAACTCTACTCTAAGCTCGAACCATTCCTTCGCTATTCATCTAGTCATCAATTATTGACTAACTTTACAACTTAGAGCCTCGCTCTATTTGTAAAATCCCATGGTCTGCGAACCATGGGTAGGCTGACTTTACATTATTTTATAATACAATGCTTAGGGCGGACAACCCTATGACTCAATTTTACACTCCGCACTTTGCGCCCTCAATTTGCAGAGTTTTACAACATCTCTAACCAAAAATTGGGCTTTGAGCCCCAAAACCAGCGGTGGGGCGGATTCCATGCCCAATAAGCCCCCAACACAATCGTCGTGACTCATCCCGAGTCACTCTGTTGGTGCGACGATCTTGGCACGGAGCCCCTCCAACTGGTCCTTCGCTTCTCGAAGGTTCGCAGCACACTGATCTACAGTTTGCTGGATCTTCCCCACTCTCTCGGCCAAATTCTCACTGTGAGGGGCAACTCCCTATCTTAAGGCATGCATCTCCTTTGTCTGTGTGAGATTTCCTTCAATGTCTGCAGTGATGAGGAAGGCCTCATCAATCCAAGGCTGGACATGCGCTTTAAGGACTGCATATTTCTGTCACACAGCATCCACCTGTTCCTTCAATGCCTTTGCCTGTTGTAGCTTCGCAAGCCACTAGGTCAGGACAAGTGTCTTCACCATACCATGCACACTGTCATACTGCACCTGAAGCTCCCACGCCAATACATAAACGAATACAACCATAAATAAGATAATGCACAACAAATACATAGGAATATGAATCAAATTCTCTTTTATTAATCTTCAATCTTGCTTACAAACTTGACACCACCTTGCGCACTTAGCTATAGGGGTCCGCACACTCAACTGCGAACTCTACTAGGCCTCTACACACTCAGCTGCAAAGCCTCTTCCCACTACTACAACCTAAGACACTTAGAACTCTACTCTAAGCTCGAACCATTTCTTCGCTATTCATCTAGTCATCACTTATTGACTAACTTTACAACTTAGAGCCTCACTCTATTTATACAATCCCATGGTCTGCGAACCTTGGGTAGGTTGAATTTACACTATTTTACAATACAATTCTTATGAGGGACAACCCTATGATTCAATTGTACACTTCACACTCCGCACCCTCAATTTGTGGAGTTTTACAACATCTCTGACCAAAACTTGGGCTTTGGGCCCCAAAACTTGCTGTGGGGGGGATTCTATGCCCAACAGGCCCCCAACACAATCATCGTGACTCATCCCAAGTCACTCTGCTGGTGCGATGATCTTGGCACGGAGACCCTCCAGCCATTCCTTCACTTCCCAGAGGTCCACAATGCACTGATTTGCAGTCTGCTAGATCTTCTCCACTCTCTCGGTCGAATTCTCGTTGTTAGGGGAAACTCCCTATCTTAAGACATGCATCACCTTTTTCTGTGCAAGATTTCCTTTGATGTCTATAATGATCAGGAAGGCCTCATCAATCCAAGGCTGTACATGCACTTTAAGGACCTCATCTTTCTACCGCGCGGCATCCACCTGTTCCTTCAATGCCTTTACCTTTTGTAGCTTCGCAAACCACTGGGTTAGTACAATTGTCTGCACTGTACCGTGCACACTGTCATACTGCACCTGAAGCTCCCGCGCCTCTGTTTCTAGGCACTATATGTTGGGTCCTCTTGTAATGAAGTGAGGACCACGAAGGATTCCTCCAACATAGCAGTGTAGTTCTATATTGCTTGTCCTATTTCCTCCAGCCCTTTTTTAATAGTGCCAACACATTATTTCCTAGCTTCCGGGGGTGTAGAGGACTATGCCTCTAATCATAGCTCGACAATCTAAAGGTTGAGTTCTAGTTGTACCCTCGTTGCTTCCTCCTTGTCCTCATGAAATCCAGTCGCCAATCAGTGGATCTGCTCTGCTACTAGTATATCTGCTGGGATGACCAATTCCGGGACGTTTCTACAAGAATTGTCTATCACCTAATCTAGTCCTTGAGTTTTTCCAACCAGTTCATCACACTACCAGCTAAGTTGTTCCATATTGATCTTTTGTTCGCTCAATACCTATAACATGCAGCCTTCTCTAGCGTGAATTTGGGTTGTGATCCCATCCTATAATTGCTACAGGGTTTCACACAGAAGGGCAGCCAAGTTTAAGCCCAGTCCCTTCATCTTGCCCACCACAGCTTGGTCAACCTCATTCATTGTTGCTAACGTGCCCTCATGGAACACAAAAGTGTTGGTCACTCAGGCACACGGCATCTGTTCTGCCTCTAATGTACCTGCTACGACATATGGGGCCATCGTTTCTGTTTGTGGGGTTTGCACCTGTAGTCCCTGTAGCTGCACGCTTAGCACCCCAACATAGTTTTTCACTCTGTCATCACCTCTTGGAGCGCATCCTTAGTGACATTGTGAACCATTTCACCAATGTCAAAAATATCACATTCTGTAAGCATGATTGGTTCGATAGCCATCTCCGATGACATAACCTTCTTTCTGGGGACTAGTTTCTTAGGGACGTATTTGGCGCTAGAAGGAGGGCCTGACTATGAATGGCACCTAAATCAAAATCTAAATACCATTCTGAGAGTAAATCACCCTCATCAACTCCTCCGACTTCCTTAGAAAATTTAAAATCAGAATCCCAAGTCGCTTGAATAATAACCACTGCTACATACTCTAATATTTCAGACCAGCCTACCATTGAACCCCCTGAAGTTCAAACTCTCATTCATAAACTCCAGGGATTTTCTATTTTTTCAATAGGGTCTGATAAATCTCAAAGCAGCGTGACTTCGCAATACAATCCCGCTCATCCCCTGACCAGGTTAAAGAGCGGAAAATTTGGCATCCAGCCAACCGAACTCCCTCTTCCCGCCAGAAAAAGAGCAAGGAAAACATCACTGCACTCTGACGGTGAAACTCTCTCATCTACATCATCCATCTCAACCCCTTCACCGTGAAGTCAACCACCCACATCTCCATTCCAAATCACTCATCCACCTTCCACAACCCCTCTTCCCCAATCATCCAAGATCATATTATATGCATCTTCAAAACCTCGAGGATCATCTCCTACACTTGCAATTACCAGTAGCTCAAGAATGGCTCAAGCTCCGTGGAACAATCCTGGAGCGGTTTTTATGCCTCCACCCCTGAGCCAAATACCGCCCCATCCTGAGAAATGGCTACCCAAGTTCAACCCAGAAACAGGCATGCTAGCTGAAGAGCACATTAACAATTTCATGCTCTCTGTCAATCTCAATGGAGTTACCAATGAAGATGCTGTGGTCCGGCTTTTTCCCTATACGATGCAAGGAACAGCCGGGTCGTGGTACTTTTCGTTACCTTCCAGGTCTATAACAAGCTGGGACATCTTTCAAAGTCAATTCCTCACCAAATTTGGTGACGATAGATCAACGACAACGTTAATCAGTGACCTATCCAATCTCAAAGCCGAAACCAAAGAACCCATCAAAGATTTCAATTTGCGGTTTAATAAGATCCTCAACAAAATCCCCGCTACTTCCCAACCTAGCGAATAGGTGCGATGTGAGTGGTATATCACAGCCTTACCATCAAATCTAGCCGTCTTCGTAGATAGGGTGAATAAAACAACTTTAGTCGAAAATCTGACAGAAGCCATAGCTGTAGAGAGACGCGTTGTAGCTCTAGAAAAGAGATCTGCGATAGAAGAACGTAAGTCCAAAAAGACCTCTTTCAAGGAAGACTCCAAGAAGAAACAGACAAAAGACCCTTTCGATTTGGAAGGGTTACAGAAAGTATTAAAAACCATGTCCAATGAGATGATCGACATAAAGAAACAAGTGGCAGAAACTTCTTTGAAAAAGCCCTATAGAAATTTTAAAAGCGGCCCTTCAATGGATACGAAACCACCCAACGCTATTTCAAACGTCGAATCCGAAGAAGAGGAAGAAGAGGAGAGA
>APFE031754393.1:0-17952 GCA_000404065.3 Pinus taeda
GCCCCTCACTCAACTCCTAAAGAAAAATTCCTTCTTCTAGACCGAGGAAGCACAACAGGCATTTACCGCGCTAAAAAATGCCATGTGTACCACTCCAGTCTTAGCCCTACCGGACTTCACCAAATCATTTGTCATTGAATGCGATGCATCGGGAACAGGTATTGGAGCAGTCTTAATGCAGGAAGGGCGACCATTGGCCTTCACCAGCCAACAACTAAGTGGGAGGAATCTAGGCCAATCTACCTACGAGAAGGAAATGATGGCCATCTTACATGCAGTCGAGACCTGGCGACCTTACTTGTTGGGGCGACGTTTCCAAATATGCACAGATCATCACAGTCTTAAATATTTTCTGGAGCAGCGCCTATCTTCCCCACAACAAAACAAGTGGCTAGCCAAAATGCTGGGATATGATTATGAGATCATTTACAAGAAAGGGAAAGACAACAGGGTAGCAGATGCATTGTCACGCCAATTTGAGGAGGAAAGTACTCTGCTCGCAATTTCCCTCCCAATTCCCAACTGGATTGAAGAGGCTCGCAGGGAATGGTTTTCACATCCAGGGCTCTCCCAACTTATTTCTCAATTGCAGGAAGATCCTAATTCCAGCAAGGGCTACTCATGGCAGAATGATATTCTTCGCTACAAGGACAAAGTCGTTATATCACCAACATCCACCCTCAAAAGTCGCATTTTGGAAGAATTGCACTCATCACCCATTGCAGGACATTCAGGCTTTCAGAAGACGTATGCTCGCACCAGAAGATCATTTTTTTGGACCGGTATGAAACAGGACATCCTTACTTTCGTAGTAGAATGTGATGTCTGTCAACGCCACAAAGGGGAAACAGTCAACACACCAGGCACATTACAACCATTGCCCATTCCGGCGTCAATTTGGACGGAGGTCTCCATGGATTTCATTACAGATCTTCCAAAGTCTGGGAACAAGTCAGTCATCATGGTGGTTGTGGACCGACTGTCGAAGTATGCTCATTTCTGCGCCCTACCCCAACCATCATTTACACCAACCTTGGTTGCCCAAACTTTCATGGATTAGATCTTCAAATTGCATGGCATGCCCACTTCTATTGTGTTCGACCGCGACCCAATCTTCACCAGCAATTTTTGGCAGGAGCTCTTCAGAATACAAGGCCCTCAACTCAAACTTAGTACTTCATATCATCCGCAAATAGATGGTCAAACCAAAGCCGTCAACAAATGTCTAGAAACCTACCTTAGGTGTTTCACTTCAGAAAAGCAACACCTTTGGGTACAGTTGTTACCTCTGGCGGAATGGTGGTATAACACCAACTATCATGCCACCACCAAAATGACTCCCTATGAAGCAGTCTATGGTCAACTTCCGCCTTCCCCTACTTCTTATCTCACGGGGTGCTCCAAAGTACAAGCCGTGGATCAACTCCTACAACACCGCGCAACCATGCTCGCCCACCTGCGCGAGAATCTTCATCAAGCTCAGAACCGTATGAAGCAACAGGTTGACCAACATCGCTCAGAACGCCAATTTCAAGAAGGGGATCAGGTCTTTTTGAGGCTGCAACCATATAAGCAAACATCACTCAAAGACAAGGGTTTTCAAAAGCTCTCTCCAAAATTCTATGGACCATACCAAGTACTTCAGCGCATTGGAGAAGTGGCTTACAAGTTGGCTTTGCCACCTACAGCAAAAATCCACCCAGTTTTCCATGTATCGTGCCTCAAGAAAGTGATTGGGAACAATTGCCGAGTTCAAACCACTCTACCTGAATTGGACGAGGAAGGGTCAATCTGGCTTCAACCGGAACAGGTTCTAGACACACGAGACAAGCACCTGCGCGGCCGCATGATTAAGGAGGTCCTCGTCAAATGGAAAGACACCTCTCCGCAAGATGCAACTTGGGAACCATCCACTA
The DNA here is from genome assembly GCA_000404065.3 of Pinus taeda. Taxonomy (NCBI): domain Eukaryota; kingdom Viridiplantae; phylum Streptophyta; class Pinopsida; order Pinales; family Pinaceae; genus Pinus; species Pinus taeda. The sequence goes on from APFE031754393.1 coordinate 1,917, forward strand.
TTCTTCAGCAGTGTCCGCAGCTTCAGCCTTGAGGACAAGGCTAGTCTTAAGGGGGAGGGCATGTTAGGGTTCCACCCTAACCCCCTTATTTATGTCATGGGATCACGTCATAGTCAAGAGTCAATAAAGCCCATATTAATATTTGTAAGTGGTTAACCCGCAATTAAGGGACCACAGTTAGTTGCAAATGAGCGGTAGTATTAAATAAAGGGTAAATGGGCGGTAGTATTAGATAGATGGTATTAATAAAAACCCACGGTATTGACCCGTGGTATTGCATGTATGAGTCATATATAAAGGATAGAGACTCCTTGTGAGGAATATTGTGTCTTGTTTTGAATCGAGCTCTGCTCTATTGAAGGTTGCCCCCTCGAAGAGGCCTGTGAACATTTCTCTCTGAGTAATAAAATCATTGCTATTCTGTGTTCTGGGTATATTTTCTTCGCATATTCTATGTTCTGGGTATTTTTCTTCGCATATTCTCTATTCGGTATTACTTTGCAGGTTAAGAAGCATAACAACAGCAAGGCGGTAAAGGGACTGCAAGAACTCATCACTAGGTGCACTGGGTCGGGAGAACCGTGCGTAGTTCGGAAGCTCGGGAAGCACACAACGCGAAAAGGAAGGGAGATGTGATTGACTGCGCAAATCAGGGAATATGAAATGGATCAAGTGATTCTGGATTTAGGATAGGACGCGAACGTATTGCCAAATCAGACATGGGAGCGCATGGGCAAGCCCGTGTTGCAATGGTCTCCTATTCAATTGTGAATGACGAACCAACAAAAGATCCTACCGATGGGAAGATTTTAGGGAATAATGATAGATGTCGAAGGTGCGAGTGCACTTGCGGATTTCAAAGTAATGGAGATTGTTGATAACAACAATCCCTATCCCACGCTACTAGGAATAGATTTGGCTACTGACATGAATGGAGTGATAAATCTAAAGAAGCGCAAGATAATTTTTGAGGAAACATCACTACATGTAGTGGTACCTTTAGACCCTGTGGAAGGATCGCACTACACAGAGCCAGTGCGCGACCACTAGGGAGCAGGACTGGGTGAATCCAACATCGGATGGCAGGATTTCGTGGGAGCGCAAAAGTTCCTGCACTTAGATTTGAATGAGGAAATAGAATGATGGCAGAACCGGTTACATGAGGTAACCACGCTCAATTGAAACATGATGGTAAGATCATTGCGCTACTTGACAACATAGGTAAGGGATCTGCCTATGTATGACAGGTTGAGCGAGGTGGATGATTTCCTGAAAATTTTTGAAAGAGAAGTGCCAGAACAGCAGCGTTTTGACGCTCTGAAATGGGCACTGCGCGCTATGCCCGCAAGATGGTGGGGTATGCATCAAATAAGTTTTTAGGACTGGCGCAGATGTAGAAGGATAATGCGCCTACGATTTGGGAAACCGCAGATGTGGCTAACAGACATGTATGACGGATGGGATGATCCACGTGCACACCTCACGAAATGGACCAAGGTTTATGAGGAAGAGCCACAACCTGAATGGGTGCATTTTTTCTTTCATACCTTGGATGTCATACCCATGAATTGGTATACTAAGACAGAGCTCCGCCATGGCATGAGCGAATGGGATATCTTGCGTGAACGATTCTTATTAACCTTCACGTTTGAAGATCATTGGTGGGATACTATTGATGATGTGCTACAAGCAGTAAAAGCAATTATCTTCAAAATACCCCAGGAGCCAATGGAAGAGCTTCAATCGGAATGGGTGACCCAGCTGAGTTGCGCACTGGAGCATTACAATGTAAATATTGAGGAGGATGATGAGGATCCACAGAATATTAACATTCCAGAAACTGAAGGTTGTCACGAGGTTCGAGGACCATTGATTGAGGATCCTGACATCACTGCACCACTAAAAATGAAGAAGGTAAACATTGGGATGGTGGTGGAACCAAAGTATGCAATGCTTGATGACTATTGGGATGATGCCATAGTGGATAAGGTCGATTTACTCTGCGAGTACCAAGACTTATTACCAACCAAAATTACGGATTTAAAAGGGATCGTTGGCGACTTAGCGATGATGAAGATCACCCTAAAACCTGACGTGAAGCCGGTCAAGCAGAGGCCTTACCACTTAAATCTGAAGTATAAGGAAAAGGTCCGCGTAGAATTAGACAAAATGCTCGTAGCTGGAATTATTAAGCTGGTGGAAGAATCCCACTAGGTGAGCCCTATGGTGGTGTAGGAGAAAAAGCAGAAGGGCGAAATAAGAATATGTGTGGACCTCAGGAAACTGAATGATGCTTGTGTACACGACCCATTCTTGACATCATTCACAGATGAAGTATTGGAAAATGTTGGCGGACAAGAAGCATACTCGTTCATGAATGGGTTCTCAGGGTACCACCAGATCAAAATCGCGTTGGAAGACAGGAGCAAGACAACCTTCGCAATGGAATGGGGTTGCTTTCAATACACCGTTATGCTGTTTGGGTTGAAGAATGCGCTAGCCATCGTTTCGTGCATCGTTGTTGCCGCATTCAAAGAATACATCCACACGTTCCTGGAAGTCTATCTAGATGATTGGACTATCTTCAGATTGGTTAAGCACCATCTAGCAAGCTTACACTTGATGTTGTATACTTGCCGACAACACCAGATTGCGCTGAACCTTAGGAAGTGCACATTCCTCGTTCCCTTTGGGAACCTATGGGGACATGTGGTCTGTAAACAGGGGCTGATGGTGGACCCCAAAAAGATTGTCTTGATTCTAAATTTGGAGCACCGGGAAGTGTTAAACAGTTGCACGCTACCTTGGGACACACAGGGTACTACAGGAAGTTCATCAAAAGCTATGCCCAAATCACCGCACTGATGGAGAAACTATTGAAAAGGATGTCACATTTTGTTGGAATGATGTTTGCATGAAGAGCCTGGATGTCCTAAAGGGGAAATTGGCCTCTGCTCCAATCTTGGTCTTCCCCAAATGGGATGTGGAGTTTCATGTCCATGTCGTCGTGTATTGCGCTGGGAGTAGTGCTCATACAAGAGGGTGGAGAGGGATTGGATCATCCTATCGCGTTTGCCAGTCATAGATTGTCCAAAGTAGAGAAGAACTATTCCACAACCGAGTGCGAGGGGTTGGCGATGATGTACGCGCTCCAAAAATACTGACACTATTTTCTAGGAGGACATTTCAAGATGTATACAAACCATTCCAGGCTAAAATACTTGGTCAATAAGCCTGTGTTGGGGGGGCACATATGTAGGTGGCTCTTATTGTTCCAAGAATATGACTTTGAGGTCATGGTCAAACCTGGACACCTGAACGTAGGACCGGATCACTCGTCGTGTATTAAGATAGGCGAGGAACCTATTAGTTTGGAAGAAGGATTACTTGATGCACAACTCTTTGTGGTGTGCGTCGTAGACGGGAACTTCGAAGATATAATCCACTTTCTGACAACAAGGACTACGCCGAAGGAATACTTCATCCAACAGAAGAAGGAATTGGTGGTGCGTGCGGTGGACTTTTCTGTCATCGCGGTGCACCTATACAAAATGGGAAATGATGAGATATTGCGAAGGTACGTACTAGAATTTGAACGAAGTCAGATCCTCATGGAAACACATGGGGGCGCTGCAAGAGGACACTATGTAGGATGTGCAACTGCATAAAATATTCTTCGCGCAGGGTTGTGGTGGCCAACCCTTCACCAGGATTCAAAAACGCATTGTAAAGCCTATGATATATGTCAAAGGACCGAAAAACCATCGCGGAGGGATGAGATGTCGTTGAATCCACAAATGACACTGCAACTGTTCCAGAAATGGGCAACTGACTTTGTGGGACCTATCAAACCTCAAGGAAAGACGGGCGCGCACTACATCATCACCACGATGGAGTACCTGACACCATGGGCGGAAGCGCAGCCCGTCAAAGATTTCACAGCCACTACAACTGTGAATTTTTTGTTTGAAAATGTGTTGACTCGATTAGGCTGGCCAAAAATCTTAATGAGTGATCGCGGAACAAATTTCCTGAACGAAACCATCAGTGCGCTCATAGAAGAATTCTAGGTGTATCATTAGAAAAGTACACCATATCACCCACAAGCCAATGGGACTGTAGAAGCATTCAACAAAATACTGGAGACTGCGTTGAGAAAAGTGTGGAACGCACACCGAAGCAATTAGGACTTGCACATACCTGCAGTGCTATGGGCTTACAGGACAACGTGCAAGAAACTAACGGGCCAAACACCTTTCCGATTAGTTTATGACATGGAAGTTGTCATATCGATGGAATATATCATACCTAGTCTACACATAACAGTGCCCACAGGGATGACAGACCGCGAAGCTCTGGAGGAAAGGTTCGCACAATTGGAAGAACTTGAGGAGGAACGGTTATTGGCTGGTTTTCGTCAGCAGGTACAAAAGCAACGTGAAAAGGCCTAGCATGATTTCCATATTAAGTTGCGCACCTTCAAGGTAAACGACTTAGTGCTGCTGTATGACAGTAAACTTGAAAAATTTCCAGGGAGATTCAGAATGCATTGGTTGGGACCATACATGGTTAAGGAGGTCACAGACGGAGGCGCAGTCTAGCTAGTCAAACTAAATGGAGAACCCTTCCTAGGAAAAGTGAATGGCAGTCACTTAAAGCCCTACACGGGTGGGCTGGCTATCTGACTAGCCAGCCGATGCACAGTCTTCGTGCTCCGAGGCACTGGACAAAGGCATGAGACTATAAACATATGCAGCAACTACCAATACAGATGTATGGAAACAATTCAAACATGAAGCTCTCAGAATAGAGGATGCAACAGATTCAACAAGCAGCGGCTCACTATGTTGCCGACATTAGCACAGTTCGAGGACAGTTGGAGAAACTATGCACCAAGATTGCCGCACCAATTGAGTGACTCGAGGGCGAGTCATGATGTTTGTGTTGGGGGCCTGTTGGTCATGGAATCCCCTCGAGGCATGTTTTAGGGCTCAAAGTCCATGTTTTGACTGAATGATGTTGTCATAGGGTTGTCCGCCCTAGTTTGTAATGTAATGTCAACCTACCCATGGTCCACGGACCATGGGATTGTATAAATAGAGTGAGGCTCTAAGTGTAAAAGATAGCGAAGTAGAAGCAAAGAGAAAGAGTCTAAGTGTGTCTTGGGTCGTAGGGTAGGAGAAGGCTCTGCATTTGAGTGTGCAGAGGCCTAGTTGTCCGCAGCTGAGAGCGCGGACCCCTGCAGCTAAGTGCGCAGGGTGGAGTCGAGTTTGTAACTGAGGAAGATAATAATAAAGAAAAGTTTTATCTTAATTCCGTGTATCTGTTCTTGGGTTATTACCTATTTGATATAAATTACAATTATACTATTTATTTACTGTGTGCACTTGTATGAATGATTTATATTGCTAAGTATAACTTAACGCTTACAATTAGGCTAAGTTAATTAACTAACAGCGGAATACTAGTAAGGAATTGGGTAATAACAATGTTCGGCCCCCGAGTAGGGTTGCACAAAGGCAACATTTCAGGCTGCGAGGTATGGGTAAGTGCTCATAGCAACGTGCACACAAGGTCAAACTGCGGACCACTTGAAACTCATCAGACATCTCCAGGGTGTAGAAACCTGGTTCTAGCACCCTCCCATACTACTTCAGGTGAGACCATAGTCCGCGCTCTGTGGACTGTTGCCGAAAGGGCCAGTAGTACCGAGATTTATTTGGATAAATCACCTCTGAACCTGGGTCAGGCCCCAACAAGCCAACAACCTACATGGGTACCTATGCACTTTCAAGTCAAGCACTCCATCAATCTAACCCTAGGCGTGCGACTACCTAATGGACCGAACAATCGACGCTCTATTCTGGAGAACGATGAGATCAAGAGGTAGATTTAGGAGTTTTTGTAGAAAGGGCACATCAGGCCACACTCATCACCCTGTGGGAGCCTGATTGTAGAGGTACAGAAGAAGGATGGGACCTGGAGACTCTGTATTGACTATTGTGCGTTGGACAAGATCACTGTATGGAATAGGTACCCAATCCCCTAGATTGATGACCTTGTGAATGAGCTTAAGGGGGGAAAATATTTCTGGAAGATTGACTTGAAGTTTCATTATCACCAGGTACCTATTGAACCCTCCGATGTGTGGAAGACTACCTTCAAATAAAAGGAGGGACTTTTCGAATAGTTGGTCATGCCTTTCGGGTTGACGAATGCCTCTGCAACCTTCAAGAGATTGATGGATGGCATCTTGCAACCCTTCACCAATGAATTTTTGGTGGTGTATTTAGATTACATCTTGATCTTTAGACAGAGTTGGGAAGAGCACCTCCATCATATTCAACAGGTCCTTCAAACCCTGCGACAACACACACTATGTGCCAATTTGTAGAAATGCACTTTTGGTATGACTCAGGTTCAATATCTGGGGTACATCATTAATGAGTAGGGTGTGCATGTGGACCCAGCCAAGATACAAGTCATTCGGGATTGGCCAGCCCCAAACACTCTAACAGAGCTTTGTAGCTTTCTGGTTCTTTCTAATTTCTACCATAGGTTCGTGTTGGGGTTCTCTCATATCACTTGGCCTTTAAGTCAAGTCACCAAGGGTGGAGCGAAAGAAAAAAAATTTAGTCTGAAACCCAATGAAAGGCATTTGCCGAGTTTAAGTATCGCCTCTGCTCTGCACCAATTCTCATATTACTAGACCTGTAGCAACCATTTGAGATTCATATAGACACCTTCGACTATGCTATTGGTGTAGTTCTTACATAGCAGTGACATCTAATGGCTTACCATAGTGAGTCACTTTCAGACACGGTTTGAAAGTATCCCAATTATGACAAATAAATGCATTCCATTATGCAGGCATGTTGTCAATGGAAGCATTTCATTATAGGGAAGGAAACAGTCATCCACACAGACCATCGACCCCTACAATTCATACAGACACAAGGGAAGTTGCAGAATGGTTGCCATTAGAAATGGTCCACATACCTACAACGATTCCATTTGAACATTAAGTAAAAGAAGGGAAACACCAATAATGTTACATACTGACTCAGCCGACCACCAGTGATGGCGCTGATCATTATGCTCAACTCCTGTGGGCACAAGACTTTGGGGTGGTCGCATCTTTATGAGAGTGATCCAGAATTTAGAAGCACATACTAGACACTCCTGGAAGGTAAACAAGTTCCAAAATTTCACCTCCAGGATGCATTGTTATGCCACCTGGGACACATCTATGTTCCTTCAAGCAAGCATGCAAAGATGATTTAGGAGGTGCACTACAGTTGGGTCACTGGACATTTTGGAGGAGAGAAAACAATGGCAATATTGCAAAAGTATTTTTATTGGCTGAACCTTTGTTAGGATGTTTGGAGGTACATTAAATAATACATTGTATGTGACATTGCCAAACCAATCATTAATAATCAAGGCCTATATAGTCCTATCCCTACTCCTAGTCGACCTTGGGAATCCATCTCCATGGATTACATGTCGGGCCTTCCTTCGACTAAGCATGGCAATGACTGCGTTTTCCTAGTCGTCGACAAATTCTCTAAGATGGCCATTATGGTGGCCTGTAGGAAGAGTGTCAACGGAGGCCACTGCTAAGATTTTCTTTGAGAGAGTGTGGGTACACTTTGGGATCCCATAGTCCATTGTCTCTGATGGGGACAAACTATTCCTAAGTGAATTTTGGTCAAGTCTCTGGTTGATGCTGGATACCAAACTCACTAAGTCCATGACTTTCCATCCCCAAATGGATGATCGAAAAGAAGTCGTCAACAGGATGATCATACACATTATGCACATGTACAACTTGAAGAATCCAGGCACATGGGATGAAATCCTCCCTTATGTCCAGGACAAAGTGTTGGATATTTGTGGCTTTGTTGATGCAGACTGGGCTAAAGATCTGGATCAGAGAAGATCTACAAGTGGGTATGTGTTTAACCTCTTTGGAGGTGCAGTCAGTTGGATGAGTAAGAAACAATCTGTAGTGGCACTATCAACTATAGAGGCAGAATACATGGTAGCAACTCATGCAAGCAAGGAAGCAGTTTGGTTGTAGAGATTGTGTTTAAGTATGGGGTTAGTACAGGGAACTATAAGGATAGACTGTGACAGCCAAAGTGCAATTTTCTTGGCAAAGAACCCTGCTTATCATTCCAAGACAAAGCAAATTGATGTTCAGTATCACTTTGTGAGGGATATGATAGAAGACAAAAAGGTGTTGTTGGTAAAGGTGGACACTTTGAAGAATACTGCAGATGCATTGACAAAATCTGTGAGCTTTGAGAAGTTCTCTTGTCTTAGAGAAACAATGGGTGTTGTAGGGTTAGATAAATGACTAAGCTCTCTTGTGGCCCCTTGTGGAAAGAAACAACAAGTGGGAGAATGTTGGGTTGTGTTATATTCTTTCCATGACTAGCCCACGTAGTTAACCGGGGGTTAGAAGGGGGGCAGAGCCCCCCCTTTGTTGCGCCGATTGTGTAGTGAGGGGAGTAATAGGGGGTTTGAGGGGTGCATGTCACCCCAGTTTATGGGGTCCGGGGCAGTGCCCCGAAATTTTTTGGTTTTGGACCCTATGTTAGGTTGGGCGGACCTACCTATGGTTTTGTGCATGATTTTCACACATGGTTTTGGATGCGATGGTTTTTGGTCCATGGTTTTGGACGCGATGGTTTTCGATCCATGGTATTGGATGCTTCGGCATGTATAAATATGTATTGTAACATTGAAAGGAATATAATTTAAAATCAAGCTGGTAGTCTCGGTTTTGGGATCTAGGGGAAAATATCTGTGTATGTGTGTTTTATGTGTTATGCTCACGCATTGTTTATTTTCTGTGTTTTAGAATTCGTATGCAGGTAATTTATGTATGGGGTTAAAACCTACATTTTTACCGAGAAAATCTTCCTTTATCTCGTCCTCCAACTTCTTGACTTCCCCATCCACCAAATCACTTTTCTTCCTTAATCGAACCCTTTCTTCTTCAAGTTCTTGGAGTCTAGAATTTCCCAGTTGGATTTATTATTCTAAGGTTCTGCGAACCGTCGTATCTACTAGTGCTATCATGCGCAGTCTAAGCTTTCCATGTATTATAGTGCTTACAACATTTGATTTATACTCCAGCCTTGGTGGTGCCTGCACGGTCAGGTTCTTGAATGTATTCCTATGAGCCCATAGAACCGCTGGTACGCGCAGGTCCCAGTCAATGCGCATCACATTGTGGACCTTGTTCAACACTTTGCGTACTTTGTTAAAGGTTTCTACGTGGATACCCTTCTGCACACTTGGTCTTTGCATACTTCGTGGTCCCAACCAGAGGGGTCGTTCACACCATTGCCTTACCCACACTTGCTTACTGATTGTGTCCCCTACCACGAGGACTGTGTGCATTTGTGCAGGTTTCACACCATATGCCTGTATCCACCTAGATAGGTGGGTGCGCGGGTCGTTTTGTCCAACAATTTTATCTATTAATCACATCGGAGGCTTCCCAAACCACATGTGCATCATCCTTTTGCGTTCACGCCAGTCCTCAAAACTTCTTTGGTGCATATCCCACCATCTTATAGGCGTAGTGTGCAGTACCCACTTCAAAGCGTCGAAGTGCTGCTGTTCTGGCACTTCTCTTTCAAATCTATTTAGGAAGTCATCCACCTCGCTTAATCCATCATACGTAGGAATATCTCTTACCTCTATTGCTATGCATCACAACGACCTCGTCATCATGTTACAGTTGAGCGTGGCTACCTCATGTAACCGGTTCTACCATCGTTCTATCTCCTCGTCAAAATATGATGCGCAGGAGCTTTCGCGCTCCCATGAGATTCGGCCATCCGTGGTTGGATTTACCCAGTCTTTCTCCCACATGGTTATCTTGTAGATGTAGTCCAAATCGTCGTCATTTTCATAGTCACACACTGCCTCCATGTAGCGCAATCCTTCTGCAGGGTCTAACGGTACCACTACGCATAGAGAATTCTTCTCAAAGATCATCTTGCACTTCTTTAGATTTATCACTCCAATCATGTCAATGGCCCAATCTATTCCCAATAGTGCGGGGTAGGGATTGTTGTCATCAACAATCTCTATTACTTCGAAATCTGCTAGCGTGCTTGATCCTTCAATATCTACTGTGATTCCTTGCAATCTCCCCATAGGTAGGATCTTTTGCTAGTTCGCCATTCGCAGTTGGATAGGAGACCATTGCAATGCAGGCCTGCCCATGTGCTCCCATGTTTTCTTTGGTAGGATGTTTGCATCCGATCCTAGATCTAGAATCACTTGGTCCATCTCATATTCCCCAATCTGCGCGGTCAATCTCATCTTTCTTCCTATTTGCGTTGTGTGCTTCCTAAGCTTCCAAACTACTCGTGGTTCTCCTTGCATGGTCCCAACGCATCTAGTTATGAGTTCTTGCAACCCCTTTACAGCCTTGCTGTCGCGCAACAACTTCATGCATGTCTCCAAGACTGTAGTGAGCATCGATGGATCCATTTCCATCTCCAGTCTATCTTCACTTCCTAAAGTAGAGGCATCAGCGAAGATCGTCTTAGCTTCCATGAAAGTCTCCTTAGTGTGCTCCAAATCAAATTCTCGTTCCTTCGTTGGAGCCTTGTGAACCTAGGTACTTTCTTCAGGTTGCTTGCCTTTGTCATCTCCTATCGTAATTCCACTTTGGAGCATGATGTTTACGTTAGGGTCTTCCTTGCACGACTCAGACCTCATCATTTACAGGTTCTAAGTCAAGGGAGGTTGGAGTGCTCCTTTATCGCGCAACCTCGCTATCAGTGTGGGACAATCCTCTGCCTCATGATCAAACAACGTACAATACAAGCATGATGGTCACGTTGGATTTGTACAATCGCTGGCATAATGCCCTAGCCCTCCGCCATTGTAACATATCAACTATCCACGACCTCTTCCTGGTCCCCCTCCACCTCGGTCTTGTCCGCGCCCATGAAATCCGGTGTGTGCCATTCTTGCGTTTTGATCAAGGGGCCATGTTTCAGCCTGAACTCTGTAGGTAGGAGTTCGATCCATCATCAGCTCATAACTACTACAGGTGCGCTCATCGTGTCCTACTAACCTACAAAAATTATAGAACAATTGTTGTTAGGTTTGCGCATACTTCTGTAATAGATGGTAGTTATTTGTAGCATGCTTTCCTCCTATTTGATAAATCGCACACCATAGTGTAGGCATCACACTTGGTCCTTCTTGTGCCTCTGGTCTTAGTGGCATTGGCCCTCCTCTTGCAATGTAATTCACGAACACCAGTTAATGATCCTTGTCATGCCCCTGACCCTTGAATTTTATGCACCATACCTCATCGCGCATCTTTGGGCGGGTTGTCATGTCTTGTTTCAAACTCTGCATCTCTAGGCACAAGTTTTTCAACTGCGCGTGAATCTACTAAAATCCCAGGTTGGGATCTTGTATTGGGGTCTCGTGCAATCTCATCACGACCTCCAAGGCCTCAGCCTGAGTGCTTAGCCTTTTTTGCGATAGCGCGTTCCGTAGATGTTGCGTTAACGATGCTACAAACCATTCGCGGTGTTGCCCATCTGTTAATGTCATGTTCGCTTCGCGAATTGTGCACTTCAATCTTTGATCCAACTCCTACGGGGTCTTGCCTAGTAGCATTGTGATTTCCTTGAATCCAATGATCGACTATGCCTTTGACTTTGGCCTGCTAAATTCTTTGTTTAGCGTAGCTTGGATATCGTGATCCCTGCATTTGGATTGTCATTGGAATGCTTAATGTACCAGTTCAGCGCGCAATGCTACAGAGCGCTAACCAATGTTTCCTTCTTTATATTGTCATCCGTGACTCCCTGTGCTTCCCATACAGCTTTTATCACAAACCAAAACTGGTTTGGATCTTCATTCCCTACTCCTTTGAACACTGGTAGCTTTATCGTGCTTGCCATATTGCTTTGCGATGGTGGCGGAGGTGGTAAGGGAAAAGATGGGGGTGAGGATGGTGAAACTGGTGGTGGTGTGGGTAGGGGTGGTATGCGTGAAATTCTCTGCCTTATCAGATTGGTCGCACTTCTTGGTGAGACCTTCGCGAGCTCTTCCTCGCCCCCTTGCGGAGGTGGAATCAAGGGGCTAGTCTCTAGTTCTATGCTACCTTCGTTTCTGTAGATTCTACCACTTCGCGTAGCCCCAAACATCAATTTATTCGCATAACCCATTTTTCACATAGTAGCATTTTAATCCAAGTGTTCAAAGATTTAACGTACTTACCTCGCGATCCCTTGAGAAAGCATCGTTCTGCCTCACTATAACTAACTGAAGTATCTACCACGAATTCGGTGATGAATCCTCCTATGATTCGATCGAGCCAATGATCGACAACGCGTGCGATCTTATCTTCCAATGCTTCTACTTTGCGCACCGATTCTGAAGTCCACACAATAGGTTTGTCGAGTTTACACCTTCCTTGTCTATATCCTAGCTTTGTGATCCACTCGTATAACTTAGTGGGGAAGGATGTAAAGAAAATTTCGTGGATCTCTGTATATAAGTAGCAGTCTAACCACTCTTCCTTTGATAGTCGCGGATTCCTATTTTCCTACATCGCGAACTCGTGAATCTTCCTGTCCAACCAATCTTCAATTCCTTTCTTTGTCAGATTCCTGTGATATGACATCAGACATCTCTATGCAGATCCTGGTCCCGATAATGGAACCATTTGTTGGCCTGGTAGGGCCTGACCCAGGTTCAGAGTTTAATTAGCCAAATATATCCCTATACTACTGGCCCTTTCGGTAACAGTCTATGAAGCGCAGACTGAGGTCTCACCTGATGTAGTATGGGAGGGTGCTAAAACCAAGTTTCCGCACCCTTGAGATGCCCTAGAGGTTCGACTAGTTTCATTGTTTTCCCCAGCATGCAGGTCACTTCGCACACTTCCCTATTCCTCACGCCCTGATACACTGCCTTTGCGCAACCCTAACCAGGGATTGTGGAGCTTCCGCACTGCTAGAGCCATGCTCTATGCTATTAACCGAGATCTTACTTATCTTCCTATACCAGTTAATTACCTTCACGTAATTGGATGTATTATGTTATAATTAGTTATACAAAACATTCAAATAAGTTCGCGTAGCATATAAACAATATACTTGCAAATTATACCCAATCATATATTAAAATAGGAAAAGATGAATAGAAATATGGTAAACTTTCTCTTTATTGATTCTTCCAATGGTTACAGACTCGACCTGCCTTGCGCACTCAGCTGCAGGGTTCCGCGCACTCAGCTATGGACTACTAGGCCTCTGCGCACTCAGCTACAGAGCCTTTCCCTACCCAACGACCCATAGACACACTTTTCAAATAAGCGTAATCACTTAGACTTTTCTTTCTCTCCTACTCCTCTTCTCTATTGGTTATCTTATACACTTAGAGCCTCGCTCTATTTATACAATCCCATGGTTTGCAGACCATGGGTAGGTCTATCCAGCCGACATTACATTACAAAAACTAGGGCGGAAAACCCTGTGACTCTATTATGATTTCGTGCTTTTACAAAAAGATTCGGTCAAAACTCGGGCTTTAAGCCCCAAAACCTACCTTAAGGGGATTCCATGCCCAACAGTACCTACAATGAATCATCAACTATTATTATAAAGCTTAATTTTATAGGAACGTTAAGTGAGATACATAAATGATTAGATAACCAATTCAAGGGATTAACTCTAAGATACCCTACATTAAGTGTAAAGCTCTTAACTAGTTGAGTTATCCTACCAAGATATTAGGATTAATCTTCTCATGGCTAAGTTGTATGTATTTAGATTGGGGAATGGCATTAACTCATAGGTCATAATAAGATATTAAAGGAGAAGGCAAGTTTCCAAAGTTATCACTTGATTTTATACTACCTAATCACTCTCAAGGATACATTAAAAGGATATATAAATTATATGGTTTTTTTTCTTTGTTGTTTTGTCTTGAAAAACATTTTGATATCATTTCTAGAAATAACTTCAATAAGAGGATAGAAGATATTTGAGTACTTTTAGGGTTAGGTGATTTAGTGATAAGGATGTAAGGGGATGATTATAACAAATTAATTGTGATATAATATTTAAGCAAGTGTGTCCCAACTATTTTTGATATTTATATTGACAATTTTGAATATTTTTTTAGGGAAGCAATTTGTATAAGAAGAAATATAGTATGATTTATCAACAACCACGCACAAATGATATTTTCCTTTTGACCAAAGAGCCCATATGATCTTTGAAGTATCTTAAGGTTATCAAATATTTATGTGTCAACTCTCTAATGTTAATAAATATTGATAAAACACAATTATTCATTATTAAATTTATGCAAATCATATAACCTAACTTTATTTACAATAAAACAATCTAGAATGAGTCGATTTTTTAATTTATTTTTATTATAAAATAAATTGGAGCTATAATGCTAAAGAGTAATCAATGTAGGGTGGAAGTATTTTTGCAGTCCTGAAAACAATTGTAAAATCCTAGAGCATATAGTTGTCATCCCAATAATTATATATGGTTATGATTTTTTAGAGTAGTATTATTTCTAGAGAAATATAAAAATAAAGAAAATCTAGAAAAGTTTTATAATTCATCACCTTAAAATTTAAAGTAATATAACTTATCAAATTATCCTTTTATAATTTATCAAATTATCCTTTTATAACCTAATATTCCTCCCATTTAGATTAAAGCTCAACCAAAGATTTTTCCATGGGCTTAAAGTTAAGTGAACTGAAAAAGAATCTACGAATGAAACATTTAAGTAGACCATTAGCCATAGTACATCCTACAATGAATGGGTGGTTAATGAATCTATTGCAAATCCTATTGGGTATGGTTAATAAGAATATAAGTGATCCCTAATAAGGTAAATAATAAAGGATATGCATAAAAAGGAATAGGTATATTTAGTTGTCTCATTGAGTTAAGGAACATATGTGAAACCACTTTGTGAACTCATATCCATACACTCTACAAAGAGCAACAGTGGGAAGAAAATATAAATTGAGGATAAGTTAGAAAAGAAATTAAAGTAAAAGAATGAAAATGATCAAAAGAAACGTGACCAATATTTCAATCTCTAAGAAAAGATTAAAAAATAGTAATAATTTAAACTCCAAAAAAGTTGAAAAGGAAGCTGAAAGATAATCATAGATTGAGCTCCAAAAAAATTCCAAATAACAAGATGAAAAGAATGGATCATCAAGATCCCAAAGAAGGACCTCAAAAGAAACATAAAGATGATCTTACAGAAAAATACCAATATACCAAATGTTGAATAAGGATTGAAGAAATAGAGATATATAAAACTATTTTGTAGGCTTCTTTAAGAGTGGGTACAAATTTGTTTCCCACAAGATGTAGAATAATTGACAACAGGGTGTTAAGTTAGAGAACTCTTTGTGAGGAGGTCATTGGTTTCAAAATCCCATAGATACAAAAAATTCAACCATGTTAAGGGTTGTTGTAGCCTAAGCCAGGTCTGATCCTTGAGTGATTATGATATCTTAGATTCTACCAGGTTGTGGCTTCTTTGCCAAAGACTATTTTCACATGTCATGGACAAATTAGAAAACAAAAAAAAAATGAGAGAGTACTAACGTCCTAAGTAAAAGTAAGTAAAAAATAAGTGAAAAAGAGAAACAAGAAATAGAACATAGTTACCAACTTAACAAAAAAATTATCAAGTTAACATTGTTTTAGATGTCACATTTAATGGCTATTTTTACCCTCGAATGAAGAAGTGGCACTATTAATACCATTATTTTTTGATGTGAAGTTAAAATTCTAACATTTTTTTTTTCTTCATGATTATATCAATATGGGAGAAACCTTAAAATTGATCTTTGAATTAAAAAGTGATATTATTAATAGTAACAATTTTTTCCAAAGTTAAAATTATGACTTAACTGAAATTATGACATTGACCATTAATACTATTACTGATAACAAACTCAAAATTTTCTCCTAAAACATTTTCTTGGGAA